>JASEVX010000002.1:140208276-140237450 GCA_031761405.1 Serripes groenlandicus | reverse complement strand
AGATCCATTGACACTCTGTATCAGGTATATTGTTAAATAATCTGTGACAAATTTGTAAACGGTATTCAGATCAGACCGCTCGTGCGCTCGGTATGAGCTGGATCTATAATGTTTACAGAGCCTTGTGGTTAGTTTTCCAAGAGTGTACATGTATGTATGTAACAGAGGACTAGGTAATTCAGGTCCAGATAAGGAGGCGTATACAGCTCTTTCCCCCACAATTTCTCTCTTATAAATATCATCCAACTAAAGCCTATGATGTGGGTACTCAAAAGAATCGTCTCATTGAGACGATTATTTTGAGTACCCACATCATAGGGTTATAAGGTCAAACAGGGAAACTATATGTAATATAGTGTCTCAGGGTCAAATTAGGATATTAGTAACAGAGGACTAGGTAATTCAGGTCCAGATAGGGAGGCGTATACAGCTCTTTTCCCCACACATTCTCTCTTATCATCCAACTTTTGAGTACCCACATGATAGGGTTATAAGGTCAAACAGGGACACTGTATGTATTATAGTGTCCCTGGGTCAAATGAGGATATTAGAACATGCAAAACGCCCCCTAGCTAGAGCTCTGTCTAAGGTATGATGTAGTAAACTGATAATTTCTCCACAATATCGCACTGATTGCCCAATGAGACGAATCTGTTGAGTACCCACAACATAGGATTTGAGTATCAAATAAGGGTGTTAGAACATGTTAGATGCCCTTTATACAAGCTATTTATTTCGTAATTTAGGCCACCGGCCCATTATACAACATCAGTTATAAATAAGTGTATACAACAGGGAGTGATGAAATACATTATAACACTGACATTTGAAAAAATAATTAAGGTTTTGAAAGTGTCTCACTTCTTAGTTTGAATGCGCTCTGAATTAATTTTGCAGTATTGTATACTTCAGACTGGATATTTGTATTTAATATTGCATAAAATGTGTCAAGGGTCTTGTTGTTTATCCAGGATACGTTAACATAAATGTTTCATAAATCGTCATATGTAGGACATTCGTAAAAGAAGTGAAACTCATCTCCAATAATGTACATATTTTTGTCAAGACATAAAGGGCAAAAACGGTCATTTCTTGCAATCGATAGGTGTCTACCTCTCTCTATCATGGCATAAGGTCATGGTTAGAGCATCTAAAGTTACTATATATCCTGCGTAAGGAGAAAGGTAAAATTAAATTTAAATATATCTCTGGGTTTAATAATGATTTGAAATGTTTGTAATGTTGTCCTTTTCCCGCACAGTTTTTATCCATATGCCAATTTTGTAAGTAGCATTTTTGAATCCGTTGTTTTATCTAAAGCTATTTATGTATGTTTGTAAGACACACCATATCACGAATTAGGTTTTAAGACGTAACATGTCCCTCTGTTGGCCTGCCACGGCTTATGTTTGATAAGAAATATATGTTTTCCGAGTCTAGGCAGACTGACTTTCTTTACAATATTTAATTTGCTCGCGGTAAAAAATATTTTTTTTCATGGATATTCGATTTCGGTGGTATTCAATTATCCTTTCAGAGAAGTGAAATATATCCGCCTGTATAGACTTTTGTACAAATCGCGTTTTTGGTTGATTAATTTTGATTAAATTACTGTTGGTTTCCAGTGAGATATATTGCTCTATGGGGGTAATCTTAACAGCATATTTTTGTTCCGAAAATTGATTTTTATTTCATTTATGGTGGTTGCATTTTAGATAGTTTTACAAATATTTCAAACAGATATATAAGCCGTTCCACGAGAAAACCAACACTATTGGGTGATGTGCCTAGTCTGAATTATACATATTTTAGTTTGAACTTATTTATTTTACATCGATTGCGAAGTAGCTTATAGTTTATATTAATCACGTTCGACGTCTGTTTCCTGGAGACTTAACCAGTACTCGCACCAGGGACCTTTTGTTCGAAACTCTGTACCACTGTCTTCCACTTTTTATTTTTATGTTTTGATAATTAAAGCAAAGCCGAATTTTATCTGTTTTGTTTGTTTTATTGGGGTTTTACGCCGCTTTCAAGATTATTTCAGTTATATCACGGCGACAGTTAACTTATTCATGATCCCTAGGTAAACAAACCAGTACTAAGCTAGATTATTGTGCCTTGCATAAGGGCACTCCACCATGACCGTCGCGCCGCTGCAGGGGATCGAACCCAGGACACCCGGTTTCAAATCCCCGACGCTAACCACTCGACCACGGCGGATACCTCGAATTGTATCTGTACACATACCTAGATTACGCTATGTTTCGTCAATATAGCCAATTTGTGGAAATAGTTCACCCTGTGCACCCACACAATCTACACTGTTCACGTATGAGCCGTTCCACGAGAAAACCAACATTATGGACTCTGCGTAAAGTATCGACCCAGATCAGCGTAAGCATGCCGCGCAGGCTAACCCGGACAGGCACTTTTCGCCTCCTGAGGGTTTTCTGTTTCAGGAATCACTGCTTTATACATATATCCCCTTAATTAAGACGGAATGTGTCGGCCGGATCGGTCTGCGCGGACAGCGCAGGCTGATCTGGTCGATACATTACGCAGATGCCATTTTGTTGGTTTTCGCGTGGGACGGCTCATATTATTTACACAAACTTATTAGACGTTTCTGTCAAATTGTGTAGATCAGTATCGGACAGAAGAGATGTACACGCTGATCTGAACCTACACATTTCAGTATTGCCAACCTGTACCTTTTTCGCCTTGACGGGCTTATATATCATGTTATGATAAGGAAATGAAAAAGGAGGATGCCGATAGTGATAACGGAATGTAAATGCGTGAGGTGGATGCCGAGGGTGAGAACGGAATGCGTAAGGTGGATGCCGACAGTGATAACGGAATGCGTAAGGTGGATGCCGACAGTGAGAACGGAATGCGTAATGTGGATGCCGACGGTGGGAAAGGAATGCGTAAGGTGGATGCCGATGGTGAGAACAGAATGCGTGAGGTGGATGCCGACGGTGAGAATGGAATGCGTGAGGTGGATGCCGACGGTGAGAAGAGAATGCGTGAGGTGAATGCCGACGTGAGATGAGAATGCGTGAGGTTGATGCCGACGGTGAGAAGATAATGCGTGAGGTGGATGCCAACGGTGGGAACGGAATGCGTGAGGTGGATGCCGACGATGAAAAGAGAATGCGTAAGGTGGATGCCGGCGGTGAGATCGGAATGCGTAAGGTGGATGCCGACGGTGAGAACGGAATGCGTGAGGTGGATGCCGACGGTGTGAACGGAATGCGTGAGGTGGATGACGACGGTGAGAACGGAATGCGTAAGGTGGATGCCAACGGTGATAACGGAATGCGTAAGGTGGATGCCGACGGTGATAACGGAATGCGTAAGATTAATGCCGAGGATGAGAACGAAATGCGTAAGGTGGATGCCGACGGTGAGAAGAGAATGCGTAAGGTGGATGTCGGCGGTGAGAACGGAATGCGTAAGGTGGATGCCGACGGTGAGAACGGAATGCTTGAGGTGGATGCCGACGATGAAAACGGAATGCGAAAGGTGGATGCCGACGGTGAAAACGGAATGCGAAAGGTGGATGCCGACGGTAAGAACGGAATGCGAAAGGTGGATGCCGACGGTGAGAACGGAATACTTCAGGTGGATGCCGACGGTGTGAACGGAATACTTCAAATGGATGCCGACGGTGTGAGCGGAATACTTCAGGTTGGTGCCGATGGTGTGAACGAAATACATAAGGTGGATGCCGACGATGTGAACGGAATAACGCATTTTAAAGTGGTGTAATGCCAAGAGCACGTTGTGTGTATATATGTATGCAGTAAACATTTTAAATCAACATCGAAACGATTAACCTAATGGTTAAATGGCAATGCTCAAGACCCTGACTCCTGTTCAAAAATGGCCATGCTCAAGGCCCTGGCTCCTGTTCAAATGGCAATGCTCAAGACCCTGACTCCTGTTAAAATGACAATGCTCAAGGCCCTGACTCCTGTTCAAATGGTCATGCAACTCCGCAGAGTCCCGTCAGCCCGACTTCACTCACCGTTCGAATGGTATTCAGGCATGATAACTTCAAAAGTGACTTATACCGCTAAGCCGACAACGCATCTAATGTATTATGCATTTTTTCAATATTCCAGAGAGAGAAAGAAAACCTCAACAAGTCTCGTCTAGCGCGTTCGTCCCCCAGAGGGCCTAATTAATCACGCATATCTTTTAAAGTCTATCGAGTACAAGACCTGAGGCGTATTAAAGTTACACTATCGGACAGAGTGCTTACCGAGTCCACCAACCATATCACAGCTTTTAACTATCTCACGCCCGTGTGTTAGGTGAGTTAGAACAATCTGAATACACATTAATCCATACATTTTGTTCTTTTTAAAGCAAAGTGAGCCGTTCCACGAGAAAAAACAACATTGTTGACTCTGCGTAAAGTATCGACCCGAATCAGCCTAAGTATACCGTTTCAGGCTAACCCGGACGGATATGTTTTGCCTTCTTTGGATTCTTTGTTTCAGGAATCATTGCTCTATAGTTTAATCACCCTGAGACGGAATATGTAGGCCCGGATTAGACTGCACGGACTATGCAGACTGATCTGGGTCGATTAATTGCACAGAGTTCATAATGTTGAATAAATTATTTGTCATAGGGAGGTACTGTTGAATTGAGCGCGTATCCGGCTTTGATATCAGAACTGCCTCTGTGGTGTAGTGGTAGAGCGTCCGCTCCGGGTGCAGGAGGTCGTGGGTTCGATCCCAGGTTTGGTCTTACCAAAGACTACAAAAGTGGTATTAATGGCTGCCCTCCTTGGCGTTCAGGGTTACCGGGTTACATTACGAATGACCGGTGTCAGGATAAATGGACCAGAAGTACTGATTACTTACTGGTTACTTACCAGAAGTACTGGTTACCTACTGGTTACTTACCAGAAGTACTGGTTACCTACTGGTTACTTACCAGAAGTACTGGTAACTTACTGGTTACTTACCAGAAGTACTGGTTACCTACTGGTTACTTACCAGAAGTACTGGTTACCTACTGGTTACTTACCAGAAGTACTGGTTACTTACTAACCCAAGAAACGCCATGATATAACTGAAAAAAAATGTTGAAAGCTGCATTAAACATCAATCAATCAATCAATTAATTATAATACTTAGTGGCTCTCTGGATTCTTTTGATTTCATTACACTTGATGCGGACCGCCTCTAGCTTAACACTCAGTCACGGCTTATTCCATACGTGATTTAAAGGTGCTGAGATCAACATTTTGAATTGTTGAAACTTCTGCAAATATTGCTAATAGTAACAACAAAGTAAGTTATGAATAGCTCAAAACTATTTTGGCAGTAAATGTTGATAAACAGTCTATTGAAAGTCATTTAAATATACATTCACAAAATTTAGCTAACTGTGTATGTCTACCCAGTAAACATTTAGCGTAACGGATCAATATTTAGATTTGAATGGCAATGGAAAGTGAAATTATTATTCTAATTTTATCCCAGAATTAAGATTCTGATATTTTAAGACAACTTTTGAATAGTTTTAAAACTTTGACTATACTATTTATAATATGGAGTTCAGCACCTTTAAACTACCATTGGTATTGGGTGAGGTAGAAGAGCGGTAGTATACGCCTACAGACCACCCTAAGAGCAGATGGTTAAAACCAATGTGAATGACGATCAAATCGTATAATACATGTAAAGACATTTTGTAGTTATTATAATCCAGAACAAGACTTCGAAAATGGGGGTAATGGCTAATGCTGCTTTGCGCTCAGGAGTGTGGGGGTAGCAACCTAACCGAATCGCTGGCGGCAGAAATAATGGACTAATAGTAACGTACCAAGGTAACGCCCTGATATAACTGCAAACTTATTGGAGGCGTAGACACCATCATGGAGACGTCCCGCGAGAAAACCAGCATTGTGGACTCTGCGTTCGGTATTGACCCTGATAAGCCTAAGCATGCCGCGCAGGCTTACCCGGACAGACACTTTTTGCCTCCTGTTGATTTTCTGTTTCATGAATAATTACTTTATACCTCTATCCCCTTAAGACGGAATATGTCGGCCCGGATTAGCCTGCGCGGACTGCGTAGGCTGATCTGGGTCGATATATTACGCAAAACATTACGCGCACAAACAGACACATACTCAAAACAACCGATTAAACCGTTATTTATATTTAAAGTAATTCTGGTTGTAAGTATGGTTCTGAACATATTTCTTGGATATGAGTATAACAAATGGACGAGCAACTAAACTCTGACGGAGATGCAGCTTGGTTGTGTATATTTCCTGGTTATTTATACCAGCAAAAAGAATTTCAAATTGCATAGATCAACATTTGCCGTTTCATCTCATCATTGAGCCCGTAAATGTTAAAAAGGTATAAGTTGTCATTTGTGAACAGTGCAGATGCAGATGCATACGCACAGCTTGATCGAGATCTTCAAATTTCACATTTTACTTACAGACGCTTATTAGGAGCTTCTGTCAACTTTCGTAGGATATGATGCGGCTGAGAAGATAGACAACGTTGTCTGGACGTACACCGTACGTAAATGCCAATGTTCATTAATGATTTCACTTCCGAGTTTCACAAAGTCGACCCTTCCATGCACTCTCTTACACTATCGGTTTATTACATTTACCTCTGTCACAGGCTCGAGCTACTTTCGGGTTTCACGTGACTTTTTATATAGGTGACCTACATAACAGATGTATTAATCTTTAAATGTGTACAACTACCGAAAAGTAGTCCGTACCTTTTTGCTAAATAAATACTTTGTTTTTGATTAGCAAAGTTAGAAAAAGATCCTGTCACAAATGCAAAAGGTTAGTGCTTACATCAGTGACAACTAAGTCAATTAAAATACAGTTATCATGTTTGGTCAAGAATCTTGACATTGAGCCTGTTGCAGAGATGATAGTGAGTGTAAGGAACGGTCACTCTGCGATAGGAGATTGCCTTCCATGTTGAAAATTGAACAACTCCGATGTATACCTACCTTTTAGAACGGAAATGTTCATTAACTCGATCACTGCCGATTGACACAAAGTCGACTCTTCCATGTTGAAAATTGAACAACTCCATCGTTCGTCCAACATGAAATGTGGTACTATCTAAGTGGCAAACAATGCAGATTTCAGGGGAGACAGCTCGTTATGAGCTGTCTCAACTGAATCTGCAATTTTTGCAAGAGCCTTTAATTCCCTTTGGGCAGCGAATGGTTTAAAAAGAGTTTTGGTTCACTGTCTAGGGAATACATACAGACAATGATAGATGCACGAATACGCTTGTGCACGATCAATGTGAAATAAATACATAGGAGCTCAATGCTTAAAGATATATGAGAAATTAAAACACCAGTTTCCAAGAAATTATGCCCGACTAGGTTTTGTAGGGAAATATTGGTTTCGCTTGGCAAACATACCGTTTTGGTACATACTCGTGTTTGGTCAATGTCAAACAAAAAAAGCGGCTTTTTGAATTGCCTTTTACCTAGTACTGTACAGACGCTTTTTTTGAAAACAGTGTGACAAAAGAAGAACATGCTCATAATTAGCATTTTTTTTCTTTAGTCATAATTTTGACAGAACGATTTCAAAGTCGTCTGCTGCAGATTTCTATTTTTCCAAAGGGATAGCCAACAATAAAGACTGCAGCCAATGTACAGTCAACAAACTTGTATTAAGAGATCACCCAAGGGAAATGCTGTAAGTGGTCTCTTAAGACAGGACCTGGTGGTCTCTTATTGAGGTACAAATGTATTTTTCGTTTTTTTGGGTCTTATGTATACTACATAATACACGTATTGGTATTAAAGAATAAATAACAATAAACAGTTTGTTGTTTTTCTAATTTTATATTTTATTTCAATAGTAATAATATTAATTTGCAAAGGTGTAAGTTGATAAATAAAACATATATACATTTAACCACAAACTTGATTGTTATTTATTATTTGATGTTTTGGTTTAACTATAACATGAAAAGGATATGTACATGTATGTTCAGTAAAAGAATAGAGCAGTACTTCTTACTAAAAAAGTCACTGATCGTTTTCTGTCAAAGACTGTCCATCTAAAACAAATCATTTAAGGAGTCATTTAAAGACATTGTCAGGTTTAAAATGTTTCAGTGTCCACAGATTTGCTGATTAAATCTAATAAAAGAGCCGATTAAATAAACGTGCTATTACCATTAGAAAGCAAAAAACAAACACAGATCCAATTAAAGAGATCAAAAAGTCGGACCAAAATTGTCATAATTAATCCACAAACTGTATATGTATAAGAGGATAGTTTTACTGTGTTGCTATAGGGGTATCTTTTGTAGCGACTATGTATAGCGTTCTCCTTCTGCAACATGTCTTAATTTCGAGCCGTTGTCGGATCTTTTTAGAACTGAATAAATGGCGCCCGATAAGGAACTTAGACTATTAGACTTCTGCACCTCGTCAAAATTAAAATGAAACAAGGCTAATATAAATCCTATTCGTCTTTCGCGCATCGTACGTTTCTAAAATCAAACGTGTGTTTTACGCCTCTTTGGCGTTGTGGTTAAGCTTTCGTTCCAATCCTTTTCGCACTCATTGTTTGTATCGTTTTATAGTGTGTCTTAGTATATCGAATAAAACATGTTTAACTTAAACTTATAGCGGCGAGTAAATGTTCCAGCCCAAGTCGGTTCATGTCAAAGTATTTAACCACACACAACAAATCTGCAGCAGACAACTTTAAAAACATCTGGGTAAAACTATATAAATCAATGTATAACTATTGAATAGAGTTAAAAACATGTTGACAAAAGGAGAAATTGCCCGTTTTGAGCATTTTGTTCTGTTGTCGCCCTGATTTCAAAAAAGCCGTCTGCTGCAGATGCGTCGGAGAGCGTCTATATGAGGGAAAGGGTTCAGTGGCGTCGGGGAGCGTCTATATGAGGGAAAGAGTTCAGAGGCGTCGGAGAGCGTCTATATGACGGGAGGTTCAGAGGCATCGGAGAGCGTCTATATGAGGGAAAGGGTTCAGAGGCGTCGGAGAGCGTCTATATGACGGTATGTTCAGAGGCGTCGGAGAGCGTCTATATGAGGGAAAGGGTTCAGAGGCGTCGGAGAGCGTCTATATGAGAGAAAGGGTTCAGAGACGTCGGAGAGCGTCTATATGGGAGAAAGGGTTCAGAGGCGTCGATGAGCGTGTATGAGGAAAAGGGTTCAGAGGCGTCGGAGAGCGTCTATATGAGAGAAAGGGTTCAGAGGCGTCGGAGAACGTCTATATGAGAGAAAGGGTTCAGAGGCGTCGGAGAGCGTCTATATGAGGGAAATGGTTCAGAGGCGTCGGAGAGCGTCTATATGAGGGAAAGGTCTCAGAAGCGTGGGAGAGCGTCTATATGAGGGAAAGGGTTAAGAGGCGTCGGAAAGCGTCTATATGAAGGAAAGGATTAATGGCGTCGGAGAGCGTCTATATGAGGGAAAGGGTTAAGAGGCGTCGGAGAGCGTCTATGAGGGAAAGGGTTAAGAGGCGTCGGAGAGCGTCTATATGAGGGAAAGGGTTAAGATTTCGATAAGTTATAGGAGTTTCCTTACCGATAAATTTTTTTCTCTTTTTTTTGTCGCAATGTGTTTAACTCTTTTAACAAAATATTCTTTCATTTAAAGAAATTTCCTTTTTGTCACAATGTGTTTAACTCTTTTAACAAAATATTTTTTCATTTATAGAGATTTTTTTCTTGTTTTTCCCAGATGTTTTCCTCTTCTTTTTTTTTCAGTATAATTCCCTTCGTATACAAAAGTGCGGCTCGTGGAATCTACACTTGTACAGAGGTTTTATGTTCTGGTTTGCATGTTTGAATTTGGCAGGCATTCTAAATATTTATGACAAATATTTTAAAGTATTTAACGCATTCCCACATACACTAAATCAGCAGCAAACGACTTAGAAAAACTAATCGCACGTTAATCGTTCCTGAAAGCGTAACACGACGTCACGTCAAAATGTCATATTTAAGATAACGTTTTCAACGCCATAAAATGATTGTAAAATATGTTTTTATAAGGAATTCATTTTTCGAATAACTACTTAATGTTAAACAGCGATAAACACATCCATGCGTTTTGTACTATAATACATGCAATAGAATATACTATCACTTACATACAAACAATTAATATGAACATATCATTGACAATATCATGTTTAACATGTTTTCATCAACTTTAAAAGTGTCAAAAAATCACAAAGTGACATCTAGGCTAAAACACGGAAAAGCTCTATAAATGTTGGTATAGTTACTGAAAGAGTTGAAACATTGTGACAAGAGAATAAACTGCTCGGTTTGAGCAATTTTACCTTTATCAGAATATTTATTTTCAAAATTCGTCTGCTGCAGAGGCATCAGAAAGCGTCTATATGTGGTTAAGATGCTTCTATTATTTCACTTCTCTACAAATTGCCGTCGAACTCAATTCGGAAAAAAACATTTTAATTGAAATATTCTCATTTTCCGAATATCCAATTTTCTATATAAAAAAAAGAAAAGACAATGCCAATCAAATGTTTGAAATTGAACCCAACCTTTAAATTGAAATTTTCTTCATATATACAAAAACGTCAGTATCATCTCTACGCTGTAGACTAAAATAAATTAAAGTTTACATCGCCAGAAAAAGGTTTTTCCCTGATATGGGATTTTCAACATTGAATTAAAACTGGTTTTTTTTTGTAATTTTATTTGTCTGTGTGTTTTGGCTCGGTGCCACGAAACGCTTTCGAGATTTGGAATGAATTTAATGGTTAAATGAAATAAAGCGAGAAGACTACCAATGTCTTTGTTTCTCTAAATTAAATGGGTTTTTTCTTATTTCTGGTAACCCTTTTCCCATATTAACCCTTTTCCACATACGACAATTCTGGAGCAGACGACTTTAAAGATATTTTGTCAAAAAATAGTAAATCTCTATAATTGAATGGATAACCTATGACTAAAAGTGGAAAACATTGTGGCAAAAGGAGAAATTGCTCGTTTTGAGCAATTTCTTCTTTTGTCACTATGTTTTCAAAAAAGCCGTCTGCTGAATTCTCCTTGTGTCACAATGTTTTCAAACGGCACCTGATGTAGGGGCGCCAGAAAGCAGCATCTCAATGTGGGTTGGAAAGGACTGAGTATTTGATCCAGATTAAACCGTAAAATGAAAATGTTGAGCCGTCCCGCGAGAAAACCAACATTGTGGCGGACAGACACTTTTATAATTTTTACCGGAAAAGAGCTAGTAGAGGTACGTTTGATTTGTCGGACCATTTTTGTATTGAACATTGTTCTCTTTGTTTATTATATTTGTTCCTTAAACGAACACACACAACAAATTCTTTTATGGGCAGTGTTGTATTTGCTCTGCAAATTGACAAACATTTGAAACGTATTTACTTAGCTAATATTAACGATGCTTACCGAAAACCAACATGAAGGTATAGGACATGCATTCGCGACCAGTGTAGACCCAGACCAGCCTGCCCAATCAGGTTCTACAGTGTTCGCGTATTTGTCCTAGAAGTTTTCAAGAAAGTTATGTCATTGATTGTACGTTTGAATCCTTAGCATGGATGCGCGTGCATAATCCTTAGCTTAACCCTTTTCCTCATGTAGACGCTTTTTGACGTCTCTGAAGCAGACGACTTTTGAAATCATAGTGGCAAATGGAGAAATTGCTCATAATGAGCAATTTCTCCATTTGTCACAATGATTTCAACTCTATTCAATGACCATATTTTTATTTATAGATGTTTTCTATCTTTTGGACTTAATAATTTCAAAGTCGTCTGCTGCAGATTTATTGTATGTGGGAAATGGTTAAAATGTCATACTTACAATAACATTTTTTTCCCCTTAACCCTTTCCCACATAGAACAAATTGGCAGCAGACGACTTTAAAATCGTTTAGTCAAACGTTTTGTCAAAATAAGAAACTATATAAATGAAAACACAATAATTGAATGAAGTTGAAAACAATGTGACAAAGGGAAAAATTGAACAATATGAGCAATATCTCCAATCGCCACAATGTTTTCAAAAGTCGACTGCTGCAGAGGCGTCAGAAAACATTTTACTAGGCTAAAGGTTAAGTTGAAACTTCAAAGACTGAATAATGGATAAGCAATTAGTAGTGTCCTGGTCACATATTTCTATTCTATTTACCTTTCCCTGTCATATAAATGTTGGACTCTCCCAATATGAATTATCTTTTAAAGCGACTGAAATCCAGATGGCACGAAAAAAACCACAAAAAACTCGAATTCGCCCTAAATGTTATCCTTTATGTTATCCAAGTAAAACCAGGGTAGAAAATGTATCGTTTTTTATCAATAAAGTGAACTTGAGTCGTTTTCAATTGTCCCGATGAAGGGGTTTCCTATTTAAAAATACTTACCCCGTTACTGACAGGGTAGAATTTGCGATGGAAAAAGTATCGAAAACAAGAAAATCTCACCGATTATAGGGGTATGTAATATGTCAGATATCATATTTTAATGCCCCAAATACAAAAATAACACTTTTTTTCTTAAAATTGGAAATTTTATTTTTTATTCGACAGTTGGGTATCTGGAGTTCAGTCGCTTTAAGAAAGCACACTGCAGAAACTTGGACACATGGAAACTTTCACGTCTCAGGGAATGGATTATATTAAGCATGACGTTGACGTTGATATTTATTAGCCGCGTAGTCTGATCTGGATCTACATTGTTCGCCAAAACTGTGGCTGATTGAGTGCGGGAGGAGCAGCAGCTTCGCTCACAAGAGATTTGGTGTGTGACACCGACATGTTAATATGTGTTGTTTATCAGTCTTAGACATGTTGTATCTACATTCTGTTCAACACATTTTAGGAATCCGCTGTGGTCAAGTGGTTAGCGTCGGGGATTACGAAACCGGGTGTCCCGGGTTCGATCCCTTAGTCGCGGCACTACAGTCATGATGGAGTGCCCTTTGGCAAAACACAATTTCTAGCATAGTACTGGGAACATGAATAAGTGAACTGTCACCGTGATATAACTGAAAGAATGTTGAAAGCGTTGTTAAAGCCCAATAAAAAAATAAAAAAAATCATTTTCATTTATATTATTTACCGGGTAGAAGTGATAGTATAAAGTGCACGAGATACACAATCTATGTATCAAGTGCGTAACAAAGTAGATGACAGATTTAGGTTATCGTTTAAGGAATATAATTAAGAATGTATACAAGAAAATTGCAGCTGTGAAAACAATTTATAGTCATAGTATCTTACAAGACGAATTTTGATGCAGAGCATCAAAGGACGCCGCGCATGATTTTGAAGCATGACTTAAAGGAAGCAGATGTAGTTCAGTACATTTAAATAACGTGTGAAAACAGACAGGATGTAAATATTTCGAACAAGAAGGCCAAATGTCCCTTTATCATAACCAAAAAGGCCAAGATGTGCCTATATTGCTCACCTGGCTACCATAGCCTATAATAAAAGGTTACCATACAACATGAAGTTTCTTAATTTTTTACCAATACACGGTTTCAAATCTGCTCTAACTAGACAATTAGATAAAAAAAACATCACATGGTGCTTAAATATTAACATGTAATGTCTCTAGTTATAAATCTAGTTATAAATTAAGTGTGACACAAGCTTTGGAAGGAGAGGGTGAAGTATATTCTCCTTCGTGTTTATCAGAAGTATGATAACAACAAGAGGCCCAAGAGGGCCAGTATCGCTCCACTGCCAATTAAATCTTCAAACAGCCCCGCGCCCTGGTTGCCATGTTTTTTACCAATCAACATGGCTTGAAGGAATCTAATAGAGGGTCATATATATATATATAAAAGATTTTTTAAGTTTTCACTATAACCATATTATAAGGCAAAAATAGCTCTGCCCTCTGGCGGCCATAGTTTTCGACCAATCAACTTGGCTCGAAAAAATCTGAAAGAAGGTCACCCAAGCAACATTTCTACACAATTATTTGAAAATCGGCCTGATACCTACGGAGGAGAAGAAGATTTTTTAAGTCTTCACTACTACACAATTATTTGAAAATCGGCCTGATACCTACGGAGGAGAAGAAGATTTTTTAAGTCTTCATTGTTTTTTCTTTCGGAAACCAGAATTTTGCATGGATCCCAAACAGTTTGAGGAACTAAGGAGAGATCATTGAGAGGATACTTCCTATGAAGTTTCATCCTAATTGGTCCAGTGGTTAGGTAGGAGAAACAGTTTGAAGCAAAACGTTTATGGACGGACGGACGCACGCATGCACGCACGTACGTCCAAAAGGCGTTTGTTGGGCGTTTTCCTTTGATGTTCTCTTGTTGGGTATACCCAACAAGCACATGGTTTATTCCGTAATTATCCCCCCTTTACGGAATAAATAGCAATAATATGTTAATTAGATACCCATAACACAATTGTATAAAAAAAAAAACACTTATCAAAGTGTCTTATAAGGGTGGTGGCTGGGGTTTACGAAAAAACACTATCCAACAAGATTACTCTCGTAAGTACGCACTCACGCACGGACGCACTCACGCACGCACGAACGCAGGACGGACGATTCCCCATGACATAAGCTCGACTGGCTTTCAGCCAGTGGAGTTAAAAACGGAAGTATATAAACAAAAAATACGATATCGCAAATTTCTGAGATAACGAGAAAAAAAAATATCAAAAAAAATAATCGAGAAATCGAAATGTTCGAACATATTGATATCTTTTTTTTTTTTTTTTTTTTTTTTTCGATATCTCGAACTTTCCGATTTCTCGAACTTTTCGAAAAAGAAAATTATATTTTTTTTCGATATCTCGAACTTTCCGATATCTCGCACTTACCCTTTTTTTTTTTCATATTTTTTCCGATATCTCGAAATTTTCGGTATCTCGAACTTGTCGATATCTCGTACTTGTCGATATCTCGAACTTTCCGATAAAGTTCGAGATATAGAGATTTTTTTTTTTAAAGATATCGAAAAAAAAAAAAAAAGTTCGAGATATCGAAAGTTTCGAGATATCGATATGTTCGATTTGTCAATAAATGTTCAAGTTAAAAACATTCGTTTTATCAATGTATTCGAGATATCGATGTGTTCGAGTCATCGGTATGTTCGAGATATCGATATGTTCGAGTTATCAATATGTTCAAGTTATTTGACCAATAAGACATTTTTTGCGTGTACAATGACCTCAGACAAATTTCGTACCTAAACCTCTTAATTTGCGAATGTCTAATCGAATGTCTAATGTCTAACTGATCAATTAGACATTCGGTTTTTTAATGTACATTGATCTCTGATGAATTTGGTACATAAATCTCTTAATTTGCGAATGTCTAATCGAATGTCTAATGTCTAATTGACCAATTAGACATTCGTTTTTTTAATGTACATTGATCTCTGATTAATTTGGTACCTAAATCTCTTAATTTGCAAATGTCTAATCGAATGTCTAATGTCTAACTGATCAATTAGACATTCGTGTTTTGCATGTATAATGACCTCCGACGAATTTGGTACCTAAATCCCTTAATTTGCGAATGTCTAATCGAATGTCTAATGTCTAACTGACCAATTAGACATTCTTTTTTTGGATGTACAATGACCTCCGACGAATTTCGTACTTAAATCTCGTAATTTGCGAATGTCTAATGTCTAACTGACCAATTAGACATTCGTTTTTTTAATGTACAATGACCTCCGACGAATTTGGGTTATAGATCTTGTAATTTGCGAATGTCTAATCGAAT
This sequence comes from Serripes groenlandicus, assembly GCA_031761405.1. Classification (NCBI taxonomy): domain Eukaryota; kingdom Metazoa; phylum Mollusca; class Bivalvia; order Cardiida; family Cardiidae; genus Serripes; species Serripes groenlandicus. The sequence goes on along the minus strand of JASEVX010000002.1, from coordinate 140,221,678 downwards.
GTCTAATGTCTAACTGACCAATTAGACATTCGTTTTTTGAATGTACAATGATCTCTGACGAATTTGGAACCTAAGTATAGTAATTTGCGAATGTCTAATCGAATGTCTAATGTCTAACTGACCAATTAGACATTCGTTTTTTTAATGTACAATGACCTCCGACGAATTTGGGTTATAGATCTTGTAATTTGCGAATGTCTAATCGAATGTCTAATGTCTAACTGACCAATTAGACATTCGTTTTTTGCACGTACAATGACCTCCGACGAATTTGGTACCTAAATCTCTTAATTTGCGAATGTCTAATCGAATGTCTAATGTCTAACTGACCAATTAGACATTCGTTTTTTGAATGTAGAATGACCTCCGAGGAATTTAGTACCTAAAATCTCTTAATTTGCGAATGTCTAATCGAATGTCTAATGTCTAACTGACCAATTAGACATTCGTTTTTTGAATGTAGAATGATCTTCGAGGAATTTGGTACCTAAATCTCTTAATTTGCGAATGTCTAATCGAATGTCTAATGTCTAACTGACCAATTAGACATTCGTTTTTTTAATGTACAATGACCTCCTACGAATTTGGGTTATAGATCTTGTAATTTGCGAATGTCTAATCGAATGTCTAATGTCTAACTAACCAATTAGACATTCGTTTTTTGAATGTACAATGATTTCTGACGAATTTGGAACCTAAGTATAGTAATTTGCGAATGTCTAATCGAATGTCTAATGTCTAACTGACCAATTAGACATTCGTTTGTTGCACGTACAATGACCTCCGACGAATTTGGTACCTAAATCTCTTAATTTGCGAATGTCTAATCGAATGTCTAATGTCTAACTGACCAATTAGACATTCGTTTTTTGATTGTACGTTGACCTACGACGAATTTGGAACCAAAATATCGTAATTCGCGAATGTCTAATCGAATGTCTAATGTCTAACTGACCAATTAGACATTCGTTTTTTTGCATGTACAATGACCTCCGACGAATTTGGTACCTAAATCCCTTAATTTGCGAATGTCTAATCGAATGTCTAATGTCTAACTGACCAATTAGACATTCGTTTTTTGAATGTACAATGACCTCCGACGAATTTGGGTTATAGATCTTGTAATTTGCGAATGTCTAATGTCGAATTAGACATTCGATATTTAACATTTGCCATTTTTCTGAATGTCTAATTGAATGTCTAATGTCTAATTAGACATTCGATAATCAAAATTAGCGAATGTCTAATCGAATGTCTAACGTCTAATTAGACATTCGAATATTTTTTTTGAATGTCTAATGTCTAACGTCTAATGCTCTGCCAACTTCACACACTTTTATAAATAGGCAAAAACATCCGGCGAATTTTGGGCCCGTAAACTAAACAATTAAAAACGCGTAGCCTAGAAAGTTTGGGAAAAGTGAACTTTTTCTCTGAGCTTTGATGAATTGGGTCAGGGCCGTAAACCAAACAATCAAAAACAGCGTAGCCTAGACAGTTGGGGAAAAGTTATTAAATACAAATTAAATGTGTATAAAGTTTTGTAATAACGGTAGAAGACAAACGTATTTTGTATCTTGTTGTTTCTTAAATCAGTTAATACAATTTATTGATTCATAAAGGTTTTTTTTTTCAATCAAACAACAGAGTTTTTTTTAACAATAATAACATTGGTTTCTCCCTTTTCGATTACGTCACCCCATGGTACAAAATTAAAACCTATCCCATACTGACGCCGCGCTCCCACGCGGCGTCAATTATACTCAAATATATTCTCTTACTTTTCGATTGATCCAAATAACTTATGTAGAAACAATTTGTCAGCAATGACTCCAATAGCTGCTATATTGTCTATCAGACTGCACTATACACATTGTTATCTTATTATGGCAGAAACTGGCCATGGCTTCTTTAAAAAAAATACATTTCAACTCAAAAGACAAAATGTTTTAAGTAAAAGTAGGCATATGAATCCTGGGATCAGATGTTCACTGCCCTTTAACCCGTTCCCACATAGAACTAATCTGCAGCAGACGACTTTGAACATATTTTGACAAAAAATAGAAAATCTCTATAGTTGAAAGGATAACCTATGACGAAAAGTGGAAAACATTGTTGCAAAAGGAGAAATTGCTCGTTTTAAGCAATTTCTTCTTTTGTCAATATGTTTTCAAAAAGCCGTCTCCTGCAGACGCGTCAGGAAGGGTCTATATGAGGGAAAGGGAATCTCTATAATTGAATGGATAACCTATGACGAAAAGTGGGAAACATTGTGGCAAAAGGAGAAATTGCTCGTTTTGAGCAATTTTCTCTTTTGTCACTATGTTTTCAAAAAGCCGTCTGCTGCAGGAAGGGTCTATATGAGGGAAAGGGTTAAAATGGATGCCGCAACCCCCAGGTACAAGCAGCCACATGCAGCAGGGATGTGCACCGCCATAAATTAATCTCATTATAAAAGGATCCCAAGAGATACGATACCTTAAACGAGAAGTGAGGTACTATTGTAGCATGTCACATGTATTGTTTACACACACACAATGAAAACATCGGTTTTAACAGTGATCTAATTTCTAGAAAATCGCTCGTGGCGAATGTCTGCTAATTGATTTCTGTGCTATTTCTAACCTTTTACAGTTCAGCCTTTCCCGCACACATCCAATCTACAGCTGCCGACTTTGAAATCACTAGGACAAAGATATGGATACATCACTTTAAATTGAAGTATAATTGTTGGGTTAAAGATCAACACATTGTGGCAAAAGGAGAAATTGCACATTATCAGCAATTTCTTCTTCTGACATTTATATTTTAAAAAGGCATCTGAAAAGACGCATGATAAAGCGTCCGTATGTTGGAAAGTGTTCAAGCGGGTGCCTGGATAAGCCGTACTGAGTGTAGTGTGAAAATAGATTGTTAGTCAATATGTCTCGTGCATTTAAATTTAATGAACAAATGTGTGGACTTAAATGTTCAATGTTTGCCACTAAGACATTACATTTTACAAAATTGTCTGTTAGACGACAAATGGAGTAGTCCAAATTTTCAACACAGTCGAGTCGACTTTGTGAAATTCGGTAGTTAAAATAGTTTAATCGCGAATCTAGATAAGCATGCGTGTCCGCGCGGTCTAATCTGACTCAGTACTCTTCGCCAATACGTCATAGAAGATGTCAAGACATTTCTGGAGCAACAGAGTTCATGTGAATCCGGTCGCACATATATATGCAGGCTGATATTTATTTAGGGATGCTTAGAAATTTCGGACAAGGATAATATTTAGACCTGCCAGCGTGACCACATATCTTGATTTCTCTTTGTCCTTACTAAGTACATAACTTTAAGGTAATGACATTTAAAACATCCCTTTTACACTCTATATACATGTGTGAGTTTTACAAATTAAAAACAAAGGACAAAGGCCAGTATATTAATTGAATGTATGTACATTTTTATTTAAGCGAAATTCATACTGTATCTAGTCTAAACAGTAAACCGAATTGGTTACCTGCCTCAGACGCTTTATTAGTTCGATAGTATGTTAAACCGGGAACCATAAACAAGAGAGGCTCGCGGTAAATGTAATCTGGTTCCTTACATGTTATCATATATTACGCAGTAATTAGATGAAGAAGTGCAGACATGAACATATATAAACCACAGAAATATCTGTTTCAAGATAAATTTGGCCGTCTAGTTGAAATGTTAATGTTTATCAAACTTATTCATACGAATCACCAGTACTTAAAGGGAGTTAATTTGAAGTATACGCAAAATTTAACTAAGTGCAGCAAATACTTTTCCCATTTGGTCTGACACCTTTGTCTAATAATACACATGTATGACGATTTAAATAAACAATTTAAAGGGAATATAAATATTTAACAGAGTTAAACATTTAAATACATGTTCAACAGCTAACCGTTTTCCACTATAGATTTTCATTTTCACAATTGTCATCGCAAAGTGCAGACATGAACATATATAAACCACATAAATATCTGTTTCAAGATGATGATGATTTATGACGTTGTTTACCCTCGTGCTCGGCAATAATGCCATTTGGCGAGCATTTTTAAATATCTATAAACAATTAATGAAATGTGTACACATTTATCTTGGCTTAAATTTGATTTTGATGTTGTAACTAATTTAAATAATAGTTTTCATTCATATAATTTCAATGTTTGTCAATCTTATTCGTACGAATCACGAGGTAAACATCCTGGTATTGCTTAAAGGGAGGTAATTTAAAGTATACAACAGTATTCAAAAGCACAAACATATCAGCATATTGCCGTCTATAGATTAAATTGGCCTAATGTTTGTGGATTTGAATGTTCTTTTTACTTATTTCTACATGTACAACGAAAAATTGCGGCTTCTCTTTGACGCTTTGCGTCAAACATTCGTCTTGTTTATATGTATAATAATTTCGCTATGGTTGGTTAAACGAGAGCATTGCTTAAATGATTTTGTAAGAATGAACATTCTTATGACTGAAGAAAATGATTGGCATGCAAAGTCATCGTTAGTATCAACTGGTGCTTAATCCGATTTTCACTTAACCAATCATCATTCGGAAAATTGTCTGGCAAAAAGTCGTAATGCACGAATATTCAGAATTTAAGCCATTATGTGGGTCATATTTATCGACAAATGCTATATTTAGATTTGATCGTTTAACCCTTTCCCTCATATAGACGCTTTCTGACGCCTCTGCAGCAGACGGCTGTTTGAAAACATAGTGACAAAAGAAGAAATTGCTCAAAGCGAGCAATCTCTCCTTTTTGCCACAATGTTTTCCGCTTTTAGTCATAGGTTATCCATTCGATTATAGAGATTTTCTATTTTGTGACAAGATATGTTCGAAGTCGTCTGCTGCAGAATTGTCGTAAAAGGTGAAAGGGTTAACGGTAGCAATAACCCAACACACTTCATTGAGCATGGTAATCGTATTCGTTCGCACCTTCTAACGAGATCAATGGAAATAACATTCGTGCTCAATCGATCATTTCTGAAACCGTTTACCGAGGTTACCTCTTATATTATCTGAAAAAAAAAAATATCACTGAAGACCTCAGATTGCCTCGATGGGATACAATTATACTCTGAAACGTGTCACTTGATTGGATAGTTTGTCTTCACCTATTAGTGAAACGTCCAGTCAAACGGTTCATTACTTATTCATTACTGCAAATTGAAATTCCTTCAGTAAATGTTTCCACGGTATACATTCAGATCCACGTACAAGTAGCCTATACTTTTGATTGCGCATGGACGTGCAGTGTAATCTTGTTCTAGGTCAAAGGTTACTAAAAATATCACCGGCGAAGCCTGATCTACAGCACACTAGTCCCTTAAAAACCTTTGTTTGCCTAGAATGGTATACTTTCAAAAGACTGCATTGACTATGTGACAATACGTTTACATTCAAGGATAATATGTATATGATACACTGGAGCTGTTGGGTTTGATCGTTGTTTGGTATGTTGACCTTGTATGTTAGTGAAAATGGAGCATGTGGGAAAAACCAGCGCGATTGTGTGCAAAACGACTGAACCGTCTTTGCGAAGTGATTTCTTTCTTGCATAATACATGACCCCTATGTTCTTGTGATCGTTGTATAGCTTAATGGTAACGTTTTTAAATGATAAAGGGTGATATGTTTTTAAAAATCGAAGACAGTTTGACAATTGATGGTTGAAACTTGTTGATTTACATAGAAATAAAGAAGAATATTGATTGCTAATCTTTATCCTAATTCTTTGCTATGGTGAATACTATTCTTTCTGAAAAGCACTTTGATACTTAGGTGACACATTTGGACCGTTTCTTCACTGATTGTCCGTCTTTCCCGATGTCTGGAATCTTTTGACATGTTCAAGCTTGTTTAACGCTATGTCAATGTTGCTGAAGTGTATCACACAAAACGCGCAATGCGTTCATTCTATCAGAGCACAAATACGCATGGATACAATATGTTTCATTTTCGTCGAATTAAAAACAACACAAGTACACTTATGTTTATCATGTGTGGTTCTAACACTTCTTTGCTAAAGTTTCCCTGTGTATTTTAAGCAAGCAAAACTATTTTATACCGTATAATTATGTAGTAAAAGTAGAATGTTTACTAAGTCGTGTGTGAAGGAGATTGTTTTTATTGTCCAATTTGTGTAAGAAATAGTGATGTTTATGGTACGGGGGATGTGAAACGGTGAAATTACGGAGCTCTTTATTCCTTAACCCTTCCCCAGTAACAGACGACTTTAAACCCATCTTCATCAGACAACTTTCAGTTGACATAAGCTCGACTGGCTTTAAACCAGTATAGCTAAGAACAGGAGTATATAAACAAAAAATACGAAGTAATTTTATAAAGTTTAAAGATATTTATGATCCAAATTGAGCATTTATGAAATTAAAAGAAACAGTTCACATGTATAGTCAACATATAGCAAGAATACAATGGTCTGAATGAACACACTGTATGGGGGAACGTTTTAAGTTTAGAAATACAACAGAGGCAAAAACATCCCCCAAAAGGTTGGGGCCGTAAACCAAACAATTAAAAACGCGTAGCCTAGGAAGTTGGGGGAAAAGTGAAAACAGTTTCTGAGCTTTAATGAATTGGGTCAGGGCCGTAAACCAAAAACATTCAAAAACAGCGTAGCCTAGGAAGTTGGGAAAAAGTTATTAAATACAAATTAAATATGTCTCAAGTTTTGTAATAACGGTAGAAGACATACGTATTTTGTATCTCAAATATCGAATTGCTCAAAATAAATCCATTTCTCCTTTTTTCTGCAATATGTTCTACTTTGTAACAGATAATACTTTAAATTGTGCAGACATATTATATTAGAATGGCTCAAAACAATCCATTTCTTCTTTGTTCTACAATGTGCTCTACTTTCCATCAAATAATACTTAAAAGTGTGCAGACATTGGATAATTTACCCCATGTGCTTTTAAAGAAGACGAATTTTTAAAAAAGGATTATATTAGCTTAATCGTTAAACTCTCTGTATGAACATCGCGCAACGAAAACCAACACACAACTTTTGAAAACATCGTAATAAAAGGTGAAATTGCTCAAAACGAGCAATATCACCTCTTATTGCAATATTTTCAACTCTTTATAGCTATAATTCTTTCAGTTTTCTAAATTGGTGTAATTTTTGAACTGATGATGGTAAAGCAGACGACATATGACACGCCATTTTGAAGAAATGGGTTAATGCATTTGCAACCTCTGTAGAACCAGATCAGACAGTCAATACATTATGTAAAGCAGTATCTTTTTAGATCCTTCAGCACGGATTCGCAGGCAGGTCTTTACCTACACGTGTAATAAATATATGAGCCGTCCTGCGAGAAAACCAACATTGTGGACACTGCGTAAAGTATCGACCCGGATCGGCTTAAGCATACCGCACAGGCTAACCCGGACAGAAACTTTTCGCCTCCTGTAGATTTTCTGTTCCAGGAATCATTACTCTATACCTATATCCCCCTGAGACGGAATGTGTCTGCCCGGATCAGTCTGCGCGGACTGCGCAGGCTGATCTGGGTCGATACATTACGCAGAGCCCATTATGTTGGTTTTCTCGCGGGACGGCTTAAATGGAGATGTCGCGACACCATAAACTGCATGCCAGATTCGTTGGGGGTCATTAACACTTTTCCACATACAGGAATGTTTGCAGCAAACAATTGTTATTGCATCTTTGCACGTGTATAGAAAAGCCCTATTAACTAAAGTTTTAATCATTGAAAAGAGATGAAAACGGTGTGGCAAACGATGACGCTACTCGTTGTGAGCACTTTATCCTTTTGCCACAACGTTTTTTTTTTGCAAAAGTTGTCTGCAGCAGAAAGAGTCTTAATGCGGGAAAGGGTTTTCGTTATCCGACGTGTTTGTTTTCTTCAAATGTGTACATAAGAATTACGTACACGTATTTTCATCCATTTTTCAAAAGTCTGCATAGTACCCCACCGAGTGTATTTCACATAAAACAAAAAGCGAAAAAACATATGATAAAATGACATGTGCATAAGAATAAAGGTCGGAGTTACATGTAAGTTAACCCCTTCCCCCACGTACAGGGTTTGTTGACGCCTTTCCAGCACACGGCTTTTAAAGAAAGTGTGGCAATTGGAGAAATTGCTGATAATGAGCAATTTCTCCATTTGCCGCAATGTTTTCAATTCGATCCAATAATTAAACTTCCATTTATAGAGAATTTCCAAATGTTTTCAAATGCAGCTGCTGCATATTTGTTGAATGTGGGAGATATTATCAACTTATATACCGGAGCAGACATTTGAAATACACGAACATATTATTATCAAAAAATTAATTGTGATAGAACCAGAAAAAAAATATGTACCCCATAAGAATAAAGGTCGGAGTTAAGTTAACATTTTCGCAGATACAGACGTTTTCATGTCTCACCAGCACACGACTTCTTACAACATGGTAGCATATGGAGATATTCTTGATGGTGAGCAATTTCTCCATTTGCTGCAATGTTAATTAAACTTCCATTTATAGAGAATTTCCAAATATGTTTTTAAATTCATCTGCTGCAGGTTTATTGTATGGTGGGATAGGGTAGAGATTATCAACTTATATACCGAAAGAGAAATTTTAAATTACACCAACAAATGGCGTAAAGTGCCAGTTAAAACATTAATAGTGATTAGTACCAGAAACAATTTCGTTCGTTGCATGTGTGAACTATATTCAAACACGTATTTTCTGTAATATTTTCTGACGTATTAACCCTTTCCCTCATATAGACGCTTTCTGACGCCTCTGCAGCAGACGGCTTTTTGAAAACATATTGACAACAGAAGAAATTGCACAAAACGTGCAATTTCTCCTTTTGCCACAATGTTTTTTTACTTTTTGTCATAGGTCCGTTCAATTATGGATATTTTCTATTTTTTTACAAAATACGTTCAAAGTCGTCTGCTGCATAATTGTCGTATGAGGGAAAGGGTTAAGTTACAGCACGCTATAGCGTTCACCTGATCATGTATAGTTTAAGATCGATAACTACGGAATTACATCTGTAAGTCATAATACAAATCACAGCAATACAAAACGATTTGAGCCGTCTTGCAAGAAAACCAATATGATGGACTGTGCGTAAAGTATCGACCCGCATCAGCCTTAGCATGTCGCGCAGGCTAACACGGACAGACACTTTTCGGCAACTGTAGATTTTCTGTTTCAGGAATAATTACTCTATACATCTATCCCCCTAAGACGGAATGTGTCGGTCTGGATTAGCCTGTGCGGACTGCGCAGGCTGATCTGGGTCGATACATTACGCAGAGATCGTAATGTTGGTTTTCTCGCGGACGGCTCATATGCAGTTTAAATGTGACAGTGCGCTGCGCTATGAAACAGCAACGATACGGTATCTAGTGTTGTTATATGTATGAAGATTAAGCACTGTTAACACACAATCTCACATAATTTGTGATCATGACAAACTAATACAATATTACATTGCATCACGCCGAGTCCCGGTAGCTCATTCGGTAGCGTCGAGGGCGGTCAATTAAGGGGTTGTGAGCGCGGCCAAAATTCTTTCCGACGTTTGACAAAAAAATCATTGCGACAAGCGTCATTCGTCTTCCACGAATGGGCTAACAGTCTATGTGGAAAAAGCAGCCAGTTGCTTGGAAAGTGTATTGTGTTGAGTACTGGTGTGAGAAAGCCACGAGACACCTGCGAAGGTGAACTGGCCACTGTGATATAAATGAAAAATTGTTGAAAACGGCGTAAAATCCCAATCAATCAATCAATCAATACATTGCATCACCAAAGATACCAACAGAGCAAAACTCGATATCTATTACTGTTCATTGAACTACCTCTGTATGGCTGTATTCAGTCATTATATCGGTGAGTTTCTAGTATTCGGTCTAGGAAACAGCAATACTCGATCCATGCTTTAATTGGATTAATTGGATTACATGTGTTTATGCGTGTGATTAGACAGTATATCTATATGAGAAGTGAAATTGAAACATACAGCAATACTCGATCCATGATTGAATCGGATTACACGTTTATATATATATATGTGTGTTATTAGTTATTACATATATATGTGAAGTGAAAGTGAAACATACAGCATTGCTCAATCCATGATTGAATCGGATTACAAGTTTTATATATATATATATATGTGTGTAATTAGTTATTACATCTATACGTGAAGTGAAAGTGACACATACAGCAATACTCGATCCATGCTTTAATTTAATTACAAGTTCTGTATCTGTGTGATTAGTGATTCGATATATGTGAAGTAAGTTCCGTGCACTCAGTGTAATTAATTCTATGGATGTAGTCCTACACGATGGTGATGTACATTAACGATGTGACACAAGCACGATGGACCGTCTGAGTGAGAGAAAACAGAGCTCCTCGGTCGTAGACGTTGAATCCGTGCAAGATTCCCTCAAGGGAGCTCTTAAGGTAAATATAACTTCTCTATTTTGTTTTATTTCGATCCGGGCCGACACATTCCGTCTCAGGGGATATAGGTATAGAGTAATGATTCCTGGAACAGAAAATCTACAGGAGGCGAAAAGTTTCTGTCCGGGTTAGCCTGTGCGGTATGCTTAAGCTGATCCGGGTCGATAGTTGACGCAGAGTTCACACTGTTGGGTTTTTCGTGGGATGGCTCAATTAGTGTAATTACACATGTAAGTAAAGACCTGCCTGCGAATCCGTTCTAAAGGATCTAAAAAGGTACTGCTTAACATAATGTATTGACTGGGATGATCTGGTTCTACACTGGTTGCAAATGTATTAACCCATTTCTTCAAAATGGCGTGTCATATGTCGTCTGCCTGTCAATCCAGGAGTTGTGAGTTCGAACCCCAGCTCGACCAACATTCTTTCCGACGTTCCAGGAAACATATGAGTAGTAGGTGAACTGGCCGCCGTAGTAGAACTGGACAATTGTTGAAAACGGCGTTAAACCCTAATCAATCAATCCATTTTGACTGGCTCTCTTGTGTAAGATTATATGAATCAGAAGTACTGTTAACTTATTAACCCTTTCCCTCATATATACGCTTTCTGACGCCTCTACAGCAGACGGCTGTTTGTAAACATAGTGACAAAAGAAGAAATTGCTCAAAACGAGCATGCTAGTCGTGCGCACGACATAGTAACTCGTGCGCACAACTTAGTATCTCGTGCGCACGACATAGTATCTCGTGCGCACGACTTAGTTTGTCGTGCAGACGAGATAAATTAAAACATACACATGCCACCTCTTGCCACCGTACATTAGCCCTTTTCCACATACAACGAATCTCAAGCAGATGCCTTCAAACTGTCATCATCATATTTAAGTAAACAGCCTACCCCCATGTACGATCATTCCGTGTTTTGGCGGGTACATTTATACCATTGGTCTACATCATTTTGAGAAAAAAAGAAAGTATTGAGAAATATGACCCTTTTCTCCTCAATGTTTTAAAAATAGACTTCTGCATTCAGTGTTGTATTTGACAGGGAAATACTTAAGTGTCTCTTAATAGATGTTAATCCCAAATTGTCCGTTTTGCGGGTGTTATCGACAAAACACAAATTCCAAAGATCTGACCAAAACATCCTGAAAATTCCTGGAATTATCTCTTAATGAGGGCACTGGGACTGATATACTGTATAGGCTTCATGGCTAGAATTTTTGATAAATACTGAATAATCACTCAAGTCAAGCATATCGATTTACGTACTGGTTAGATAGACCTGTGGTTGCAGCAATTACACCATAAGTGTAAGGGTTAGCGAGAAGGTACTACTTGCACACATAAGTCTGTGAAATGAAAGCTAATCCAAAGTTTTCATTTCCTTGTTAAAAAGGAGGAAATTGTTCATGTTTGGCATTAACATTCATAACATAACGCTATAACATGTTCACGATCAGCGAGTTTACTTCACGGGTCTCCGGAGGGAAACAAAATCCACCGGAATCTGTTTCTAGCAAAGTGGATTTTTTCACGCTGTGTTCCTATGATTTTATATGAATATATTTTGTTTATTGTAAGAGATTTGTTTCTACTTTTCCGAATGTTTTTAATGAATAATTCATTAGCTGTTACTAACTTGATATCTCAATAAATAAGGCTTAACTCGAGCTTTTACTGCTTTTTATGACTTCTTAATGTTATGCAAAAGGCATTTGAAGCATACAACACTAGCAATTTTAACCTTTTTCGTAAATTATTTTCAAATTTGTATAAATTATACTTTTTAAAAAAGCTTCCGAATAAAGCATTTTTAACGGATTATATCATTTTTCACACAAACACACACATATTTATGAGACATTCCACGAGAAAACCAACATTATGGACTCTACGTAACGTATCGATCCAGATCAACCTTGACTAATCCAGGCCGACACATTTCGTCACACAGATATAAAGGTAAAGAGTTATGATTCCTGAAACAGAAATCCACAGGTGGCAAAACGTGTCTGTCCCGGTTAGCCTGAGCGACATGCATAGGCTGATACGGGTCGATACTTCACGCAGAGTCCACAATATCGTAAACAATTGAATATAATAGTCACAAATACGTATATCAATACGGATAGAATAAAGTATGGAGATTTGCCTATGATGTATTTAATTATTTATTTAGACGTTTATTTATATGGGTTATCTTATTAGTTTTATACCGAACGATTTGATAAGTGTAAATGTTATTAAATCATCTGTTTCCATACGTTTAACAGGATATATTAATATAGCTCGTATATACAGTAGCTGTACGAAGTTAGCTAAACATACGACATTCGACAGTCGACATTCAAAAGTTGAAAAAAACACGAATGTCGTGCTGGCAAGACATTCGACATTCGACATTCAAAAGTTGAAAAAAAAAAAAAAATTGAATGTCGAATGTCGTATGTTTAGCTAACTTCACACAGCTATATACAGTTCTGTTATTAATTGTTATTGGTAACACTTTTGACGTAGAATGTTTTTACAAAAATGATCAAAACATCTATCAATATAGTATTGTATCTTAAACGGATATTGTTAAATTCCTGAACGAGGATTTGCTTTCTAACCATGTTTTTCCAAATCGAAGAGTTAAAGTTTTGAACTTTCAGTATTTAAATAATATTAAACTGGACCGACTTAAACAGCATAGCCCTGAACATTTTTCAAATTGAGTAAAAATCACGCAACTAAACATTGAGATATTGACGATAAATCTGCAATATTAAGATATTTATTGTTAACATTTCCAAGTAGTTAAGGGCATAATGATGCCGTATGATTATTGGATTTGTAGTACAAATGTTATTGTATTTGAACTAATAAAGATTCTGTGTTCTTTATTCTTCTCTCTCTC
>JASEVX010000002.1:140198676-140208076 GCA_031761405.1 Serripes groenlandicus | reverse complement strand
GTTTCACAACCCTGGGAGCAATAGTTTTACTGCGTTTCACAACCCTGGGAGCAACAGTTTTACTGCGTTTCACAACCCTGGGAGCAATAGTTTGAATGGGTTTCACAACCCTGGGAGCAATAGCTTTACTGCGTTTCACAACCCTGGGAGCAATAGTTTTACTGCGTTTCACAACCCTGGGAGCAATAGTTTTACTGCGTTTCACAACCCTGGGAGCAAGAGCTTTACTGCGTTTCACAACCCTGGGAGCAATAGTTTTACTGCGTTTCACAACCCTGGGAGCAATAGTTTTACTGCGTTTCACAACCCTGGGAGCAATAGTTTGACTGGGTTTCACAACCCTGGGAGCAATAGCTTTACTGCGTTTCACAACCCTGGGAGCAATAGTTTTACTGCGTTTCACAACCCTGGGAGCAATAGTTTTACTGCGTTTCACAACCCTGGAAGCAATAGTTTTTACTGCGTTTCACAACCCTGGGAGCAATAGTTTTACAGCGTTTCACAAGAGCACGTCATTTGACCTAGAATTACCACGACTCTCATCTTTCCAAATATATTTAACCCTTTCCACATACAACTAATCTACAGCAGACGACATTGGTAGGTCACCATAAATGAAAGAATAATTATTGAATGGAGTTAAAAAGTAACTGGGACAAAAGGAGAAATTGCTCATCGAGTCGTTTTGCTGTAAATACGTAGATTAATTAGGTCTGCAGTCCTTCGAAAACTCCTGCGAATAGTGCAGTTGTGTTATTGTATACGTCTGTATGGCTGCTTTGAACTATATTGTCGTTTTTAAAGGTGCTTGAACTGGCGAGGCTTTGCTTTGCTTTGCTTTGCTTTGCTTTGTATGATGTTTTACGCCACTTTCAACAATAGTTCAGTTATATTACGACATTACATGTGTGTGTGTGTGTTACCGTTACTACTGGTCCCCTTTATCCTGTACCAACGTGTCAGTTGTAAGTGCTTAACCGACATTCCTGAGCGCCAAGGAGGGAAACCAATAACTTCCACTGTTAACGTATTGTATTTGGTATGCACATTATTTACGTTTAGATTTAGAACCCTAGTGTTTTCATATGCGAACAGTCTCTCCGAACTGACTAATATTTATTGCAAAGTAAAAACTTTCGCGAATTCGCTATCGAACGCCAATATAGCTTAACCCTTTCCCACCTGCAGACGCATTTTTACGCAATAGCAGCAGACGACTTTTGAAAACATTGTGGCCAAAGGTGAAATTGCTCATGATGAGCAATTTCACCTTTGGCCACAATGTTTTCCACTTATAGTCATTGGTTATCTATTCAATTATAGAGATTTTCCATTTTTGGACAAAATATGTTCAAAGTCATAACCTGACCTTTAATAAGACATTAACATTTCTTGAAATGTTTAAAAGGCAGACTAGTCCGACAAAAAGCAAATCAACGCTAGACGTAACGGCCTGCATTTAAAACTTTAATCTCAATGCGGTCACCAAACGCAAATCCCAGACGAGAATAAAGTGAAACTATTACCTCGGATAATTCCATTTCGGGATGCTGTTCCCGAAGAGTTGATTTACATGGAACACAGACAAACAATTGATTTTTCCGCTTTGTGCTGAAATGCCGTATCAGTCAAATGTCTTTGATAAATCTCATTTGCCTCGGGAAAATCTGTCTCGATATGTCTTGGTTATGAAATTACAACGTAAATTTTGAGCCGGTCCATGAGAAAACCAACCTTATGCATTCTGCGTAATGTTTCGATCCAGATCAGCCTGTACACATTTCGTCTCGGGGGGTGGGGGGTGGGGGGGGGGGGGGGATAAAGGTATAATATAATTATTCCCAAAACAGAAAATCAACAGGAGGCGAAAAGTGACTGCACGCATGCTTAGGCTGATCTGGGTCATTTTGTGAAGTCTGTGTGAAGAGGATCTTTATAACAAGACATAATGCAAGATATAAGATATCAATGATTGATTGATTATTTGGTGTTAAATGCTACTGTCAACATCTCGGCGTTTCCAGGGTAAGTTACCAGTATACAAGACATATGGAAAAAGGAAGAAAATTGCGTTTGGAAAAATAATTAGTATGAACTGTGTTTAACCCTTATCATGCTGCAAATAACTCTTAGAATACATGTACATCTGAACACAGTATAGACCAATAATAGATTGTACATATGTACAATGAGTTATGGATTTGTATTTGTGTTTTTTGTTTTTGTTTTTGTTTTGTTTTTGACAAATTAAGCTTTAGAAAATCACCAAAGAATAAAATGAACAATAAAAAAAAATGATATGATCTGCAAATCAGAGAAAATCTGTTATACAACACAATTCAGCATGATTGGGGTTTAGATGAAAAATACGCAAACTATTTTTGAAAAAACATTTGTATGTATGTATTTATTCTTATATTCTTATGATAAATTTGAAAATCTTGATGTAAGGTATGAGAGAGGATGGCCACGACCTCTCCATACCTATGGACGTGGCAAATAAAGTTTGGAAAATTTATCCTGACACCATCGAGTCTGTCGTAATACTTACCCCGCAATCCTAAGCGCCAAAGAGGGCAGCCATTGCTGCCAATTTTTAAATATTTGTTATGACCAGGCCGGGGATCGAATCCGCGACCATCCGTACTCGAGGCGGCCGCTCTATCAGTACACCACTACAACACCGATGCGGTATTATATCAATGAAGCCCAAGTTTCAATAACAAAACACTATTCTGTGTCTCTGCAACCAGTCTTCAAAACTTGTAAATATATGCAGGATCGTTGAGAGAAATGAAATCCTTAACTCTTCCCCGCATGCAATCACTTTCTTTGCGCCTATGCAGCAGAAGACTTTTGAAAACATCGTGGCATCAGGAGAAATCGCTCACAATGTTTTATGCTTAGCCAGAAATGTTTCTTTCATTTCTACAGAGGTTCCTTTCTTTGTCTCAATGTTTTCAACGTTGTCTGCTGCATGTTTTTGGTATGCGGGAAAGAGCTAACATAAAGAAATAAAGGTTATAGTCCTGGGTCCAATTCCACCAACCTTTCGTGGCGCTAAGTAATACTTAAATACTTAAACGAATATTTCATCATTTTTGTTTCCCCAATATTGTGTAATACATGAATGGTGGAATGTATTTAAGCATACGACTAAGTTGACTTAAATAGTAACCTTGCTGACTACCAAGTATTTTTAAGAAATGAAATATTTTGGCGTTTTTATTAGGGAAACAAAAATGAGGAAATATTCGTTTAAGTATTTAAGTATTACTTAACGCTAAGTAATGTCGGTGGAATTGGACACTGATTACAAAACATACGTTTAGAAAACGCGCTTAACAAGATGCGAATAATGCGTTCGATAAGTACAGTACTGCTTGGAAAAAACTCACAGGCAACACTATGGAACCTCTCTATGAATGAACGTTTAGTTAGTCAATAGATTTGAAAACAATGTGGCAAATGGAGAAATCAATTTCTCTATTTGCCACAATGTTTTCAAATGTGATCTGCAGCATACGAGTCAATAAACGCATGTTTGTGGGACAGAGTTAAACTGAATTCGAAAAATATATACTCAATATATGTTATATACAAGCGAACTTCCTACCAACTAAGCTATATTTCATCTCAACATTTAGAAATCGGAACTGAGAGACATTTTGGTATTAATAAAGATAAATTGTTGTTTAAACATGTATAAAGCAAATGCCTGACATGTCTATATAAACAAATGTATAGAAGATGCACATATATAGTCGACTGTTGATAAATCGAAGTCGGAAGGGATTGATACGAGTTATCGGAAAATACTTTTTCACTTAAAATGTTTAAAATATATCCATCTTAACCCAGTGTTGAATTTTATAAGTTTTAGATTGATGAAATATAAAAAAACCGGAGTTAAAGACCTGAAGAATTCAATGCTATACAAAATGCAATAAATAGGCATTGCATGTCTTTATTATCGTATATGATCCTACCCGCCCCACCCCCTTCTGTATCGTGATTCCCACATACAACAAATCGGCAGCAGACGACTATCTGCAGCAGACAACTATGAACAATTCTAAACATTGGAAAACCGATGTAAATAAAGGTATAATTATTTAATTGCATGATGAGAAATTTCTTTTTTCGCCACAAACATTTCAAAAGTTGTCTGCTGCATGTATGCGGGAAAGGGTTAATATTATATTTGTAGCATTATAACATGATGTAATATATGATCATGCATTGAATGTTTTTCAAAAATGTGTGTATTTATATCTTGTGTGTATGTTTTATTTGTTGTTTTCTTGGTTTTTTTAAACGAATTTTGTATAACTTGCTATTTATAATTTGTATACTGATTTTGCCTTATAAAATTGAAAATGTAATTGTCAATCGCAATATTTAGTTTTGCTAATTGGTATTTTAACGTAGTAGTATAAACAAAATGTCCATTTACGAGCATATGAAAACAAGGTACATAAGTGCTCCATTGGTTATCATATTTGAAATGGAAAACAATGTTATTGTACGGTAGCTCTAAAGGGACACACACATTTTTATAAATTACATACAAAATAGAGATATAATGTCGTGCTAACGAGATACTATCTCGTGCGCACGAGATACTAAGTCGTGCGAACGAGATACTATCTCGTGCGTACGAGATAAAAACAAATTGTGTGTGTCCCTTTAGAGCTGCCGTATTATTGTCAATTGTACATACTTCAGTAAAACAAACGTTCAGTAGGTAGCAGACGGACTGTCTGTGAAACCAAAAATAGACCGTGTTTTGTGACGATCTATCGATTTACTTCCGCTACAAGTTCTCTTTTGTGACTTTGTGGCAGACGAACAAAATACGTAATGAATAATCAACGTAGGACACGTGACGCGTCGACACAGTATCAATGGTGTTTTATGTCTGTATTGGTAACTCCAGTTCGAGTGATATGGAGTTGTTGATTAACTGAATTTCCTTAGTGCCAGACCGACACGGTGGTATACTAGGTAGAAACAGCAGACGAGGGTTCGATCCCCGGCCTGGTCATTCCAAGTGATGGTACTCCAAGAGTGGTAGAAATGGCTTTCCCTCGTTGGCGCGCAGGACTCGCTGGTTTAAGGTGATGGACCAGTGGTAATGGAACCTCACCAAGGAACCACCGTGAAATAACTGAGCAATTATTGAAAGCGACAAAAAACACTATACAACAAAAATAACATCCTTGGCTAGCAGGGTTGCGGGATATTCGCTGGTATTTGTTTCACCCTTTTCTTGTATAAACAAAATAAAAAGATTGACAAAAAACAGAGCAGCGACCCTTAATTAAAATATTTCCAGTTCAGAAATCACTAAAGATTCACAATGTATATTGTAATCATGCTGATAAATGAAAGACAATCGAAAGCATGCTAGAGTTATGTTTCTTTTGCACTGCACATATGTAGCTCTGAGTTTCATATACAACAAGTCTTAAATTGATACGTTGATACATTGGACATCTATTGAGACAATAACCGAAGAAATGAAAAATGAGTTTTACACCTAAAAAACCAGATTTGTGTTCAAAATATTGTATCGATCTCTTAATCCCAATGTATACGTGTGACGACTTTGAAATGGATCCGCGAAACAGAAACAAAGTTTTGACCCATTAATGCAAACCGTAACGGACAGACGGACGGATGGATGAACACAAAGACGGACAGACAGTCAGTCGCTCTGGTCAAAGTACAACGCTTGGGAAACACTCATTAACGAAACAAGGGCATGTGTTTTTCATGCGAAAGTCATATAATAAGTGAGAACATGAAAAGACAAAAATATACACATTCCAAACGCAGCATGCTAAAGTTATGGTAATGGTGCACTGCAAATGTGTAGGTCATAAGTTACCTACAAACCAAGTTTGGAAATGGATACAATGGAAATTAATTGAGACAATCGCTGAACTAAATAAGGAAAAATGAAGATAACTAAGATAAACAGACCAGAGTTATGTACCTAGTATTTTGCCGTTCTCCTGATCACACGGTATAAGTGTGACCACTTTCAAATAAATCTGCCATACAGAAACAACGTTTTGACCAATACATGCAATCCATGACGGACGGACGAATGCACATTCAGGCAGACAGCCGGCCGGACACCGGATTATACCTCCAAGCTTTACAGACAGAGACAACTTATAAAGTATTGATTACAGAAGACTGGTTCGATGCGTCAAAACACGTCTGTGCTTAGGAAAGCTTAGATTATGGTATTTGTAAAGTATTTGCAAATTAATTGTATCTCCGAAATGGGACCGTACAAGGTTAATTTACAAAAACCTATTTAGACTATACTTCTAGTTTATTTGTCAACAGATACGTCTAGAACTAGATTACACGTTGACGAACCGTTGAATCTTCAATTAGCGCAAATGCATATACATTATAATTTTAGTCCCAAAATCGGTAGAAGCGCCTCAATTATAAAATAAATAATGACCTTGCGGTTATAACTCGTGTGTATGTTGACATTTTCGGCCAACTTTCTTTCCGACGTTTGACAAAAGTCAATGCGACATGCGTCATTCGTCTTTCACAAATGGGCTAAGTCTATGTGAAAAAGAACCCAGTTGGTTGGAAAGATTGTTGTGTGGAGTACTGGTGTGAGAAAACCAGGAAACATATTTGTAGATGAACTGGCCGCCGTGATATAACGTAGAAAATGTTAAAAACGGCGTTAAACCACAATCAATCAGTGTTGAAATCTTATCTCTAATTTGTAGATTTAATTCCTATGTCCTAGTTTACCAACAATTCTCCAGTAGCGGTGAGACCGTTAGTACCATTCTTTCATGGCATGTATACACAGTAGGACCTTTCTCTTTGGACGGATTATGTAATAACAAGTCCTTACCCTTGATCACGTAGACTAAATATACAGCAAACAACATAAGCCTGAAAGTATTATTTTGAATAGTAATTAAAATATTGTGGAAAAAGAGAAATTTGCTGATTATCATTTATCTGTTAAGGTTAGTCAAATATGTCTTAAAGGGGCAAAGGTTAAATTAATAACTGTAGACAAATATTTTCGTTATCTAGGTTATAGAAAAAAATTGATTCATGTTTCAAAGCCTTGTTTGGAAAGGAGGAATTGCTCATTGTCAGCAGTTGCTCCGTAGGCAAATATACTTTCAACATTCGTATGTAACTAAGTTGCTATAACGGAAACGGTTCAATCCTTTCCCGTTTAAAGTCGCTTTTTGACGCATGTGCAGCAGACGGCTGCAGAATGGTTATTCGTGACCCATTTCCTATTTTTCCACAAAGCTATGTATAAACTATATATTTTTCCTTTTGATGTAAGGCGATATTGCTCGTTATCATTAATCTCTAGCATGTTATTCAAAATGTGTCCGGAAAGGAGATAGAGTAAAAGAATGTCCACAGTAAAACGTTTAAATATGAAAAGAATTAATTTGAAACGTGTTTGAAAGCATTGTGTGAAAAGGAGAAATTGTTCATTGTCAGCAATAGCTCCATTTTCAACAATATTTCAATATTCGAAATGTTATATTATGACGGAAAGGGTTCCGCTTCCATGGGGAGGATGTAACCATTTCCCGCTTACAGACGCATGTGCAGCAGACGACAATCGGAAACATTGTGACAAAAGGAGAAATTGCTTATCGTAGGCAATTTCTACTTTTGCCACAATGGTTTCAACTCCTTTCAATAATTTTATTTACAGTGATTTGCACATTTCTGTATGTAAGTCGACTGTTGTAAACTAATGGGGTCACAGCACGGTCGACGTTACCTTACACCACTGACATTAAGGTCAATCATAGTTCAGAGTGTGTTTCACTCGTTTGAACTATTTTGTATCCGATGATTAATAAATGCAAGCGGATGGTTTTTCGTGATTCGGTCGAACCAATGAAATCGTTGAAAAGGCAGATTATAACCAATCAAAACCTGATTTTGGTGTAGGTATACACATGTGGACTGTGGTTGCAGCTTTAATCCGACTTTTCGAAATCCGCATGAGTATGGGACAGGCGCGAAACGCCCCTATCCCAAAAACTATTCTTTCAAGTGAATGACTATTGACCCGAAATAGAGAACTATTGACCGAGACGAATAGTCATTTGCGAGGAAGAATAGTTTTTTCACCATTGAACTCAAAGGGAGTACATAGCTGTTTTATTATATATCTTCATGAAAAACGCATAATTTAACAAGTTTATTTATAACATTGCGGTCATCATTTTAATTGGGTAAATGTATGTAACATAAATGTAGATTCTAACATAAACACAGGATTATTATTGTAAATGCAGAAAGAATGCAGTATACTGTTACATGACACGCGCGTTAAAATGTTGATTATGCACGTGCATGACGTCATTTCAAACAATAACGTCATAACAGATGAACTATTGACTCGAAAATGGACTATTGGACCTGGATTTTAGAATAAAAGCGAAAAGGAGTCAAATAGTCATTTTTTATTGAAGCACACGTGACTGCTTCTCGTCCAATCAAATACTTTGATTCATAGTAGGTATATAATAATGAGTATTATTTCAGTATTCATGATTTTAGACACGACGTTACATATTGACACAGTTGTTTTTATCAATTATCAACACGATGATATTAACAATCTGGACTAGGATTAGAATGCACACATGTGCATAAGTCTCAAATGCTTTTCAACGTCTTAGGATGAGATCTACATTGTAACATGAACTTTCCATAATCTGTCTATTACATTTGGCCTTGACGGCCACCAGAATTATGATTGTTTTCAATATTTTCTAACAGACATACAGACAGACAGACAGACAGACAGACAGGGACAGAGAGAGAGTTAGTCATTTCATTGGATCATGTTATGGATAAATCAAAAACAGAATTTGACAATCACTAACTACTGAAGGCATTTTGTTTGTAAGGGAGATAAATGCAAGTTACTAGAATGCCAAAACAATAAACGGTTGTCGTTATTATAAGCTTATTTTAATTGAAATTATGTGTTCTAGTCTTTACTTTCACGCATTTTTCTATTTCTGTTTTTTCGAAACAAGCTATTTGGCTTTTCGATTCGTTGATTGATTTTGGTGTTTTACGCCGCTTTCAACAATTGTTAAGTTACATCACGACGTTTCCTTGGTAAGTTACCAGTACTACTGGTACATTTATCCTAACACCAGCCAGTCAGTCGTAATGCTAACCCCGCAATCCTGAGCGCCGAGGATGGCAGCCATTACTACAAGTCCGTTTGGTATGACCCGGTCGGGGATCGAACCCACGACCTCCCGCACCCGAGGCGGACGCTCTACCACTACACCACTGAGGCAGTTTTCGAGGCAGTTTTCGTTTCGTAGGAATTCCAACATGTCAGTCA
>JASEVX010000002.1:140071176-140193676 GCA_031761405.1 Serripes groenlandicus | reverse complement strand
TTTTTATACGGTATTCATTGGTTTCTAGGTAAATATGTACGTGCTTCTCGTCTTACTTATTACATAGGACTGATTTGACTTCAAGCGTTTCTTCAGTAGACAACTTTTTAAGTTTGGGAGTTGGGGAGAGACGAGATATTGCTTGGATTGAACATTTTCTATATTTGCAAAAGTGTTTTCTACAAACAGCGTCGATTCAGATCAGACTGGACAGTGTGATCAGGTTCTACATTGTTTTCAAATTTCATACGGTTCGTTTTGTTGTAGCGCCGCTCAAGATATCCGGGTACATGCACCTCAACATAAACAAAATATCAGAACCTGTCTGATGTAATAGTGTGAAGGTCGTTTAATATCGTCTGCCTTAAAACCTTTCCCACATACAACAAATCTGCTGCAGATGACTGAAAAAACATACCCGAACAAAATGGGTAACTCCCTTCAAATAAGAATACAATTATTGAATAGAGTTGAACACATTGTGACAAAAGGAGAGATTGCTCGTTTTTAGCAATTTCTTCTTTTGTCGCCATATTTTAGGATAAAAAAATGTAACCTCTACATGTAATCATCACAACCGTCTAGTTTTAATGCATCGATTTTGACCAAATCGTATACAAAAATCTACATATTGATAAATTTCAGCTCACCTGAGCACGAAGTGTGGTTTGAGCTATTGTGGTCACTCACTGTCTGACATCGTCGTCGTATGACCGTTGTTATCTCTACATTCAATGTTAAGTTACCTAACTAAGGTTAAGTTACCTAACCAAGGTTAAGTTATCTAACCAAGGTTAAGTTACCTAACCAAAGCTGACCAAAGATGACATTGACCTTGATAATTTTGCCATTAAATGATGTCCCATGACACAACTATACACCTGACAAACAGTTTTAAAAAAATTGACCAGGGGCTGCTGAGTAATAGAGCATTGAAAGGTGGCTGTCGCCGCCACCGGAAACGGATATGTCTCACTCCAAATTCGTGGGCTTAGAACTTAGATAGTAGTCCATGTACATATGAGAATATCAAGCTCCTGATAACTTTCAAAGCATTATAATTTCTCAAATTGCCATTTCTCTACTTTTAATAATCTTAAAGGTACAATTATGATCGCACAGGTTTGTGTGTGCACAAATGTTATTTCCTTAAGGGAAAAATGATAACTTGGATAATGTACTCGACCTCGAAAGAAAATAGCAAACTAATTAGCTCTGCCAGTCACAACTCGTTCTATTCCGTAGGTTTCCGAAGATTTTCACGGAAATTCACGAACAGCATATAAATATCTTTGCATGCAGTGGTCCGTGTTATAATTTCAATTGAATTATTTCTAACAAAGACAACATTTGTTGACGAATTTCATGTGAAATAGAAACAACCACGTGATTCAAATAACCTATATAAAAAAAGGATGTCTAAAAACCTTACACGGGGGAGTAAACTAGTCTATTTTGACACATTAAAAATCTACAAAAATCTAGGAAGCCATAACTGAAATCAATGACTTAGAAGAAATAAGAATATGTTCTCATGTTGGGTACTCACCGTACTTTGATCTATACACCAAGCTCTTTACTGATTTTTAATGGATCAAATTCATGAGAATTGCAAAATGAATCATCAAAATAGATTTTTGTTTTAAATGATCTGACAATCAAAAGCTTTAGTTTTAATAACATCAAAGCAGCATTTTAATACTTCTAAGATAGCAATATACTTTTAGAAATTATTAAAATCAGAGGGGTAAGTATGACTTTCAACACTTTTATCTAAGCGTCTAGATAATCCAAGATGGGTTCGTCTGCAAAACAAATTTCAACATAACACAAAACAATCAATGATATGAGGTAAGTGTTTATAATTTGTTCACAATAATTGCTGGAGGAAATATTAATATTCTTGTCAATGGTACATTGGATATTTTTAAAAGTATCGTATGTGGCTATAATATAGGAATATTCAATGGGTTTCCATGAATATTGTTACATTCTTAACTGTGTTATTAAATATTAATTATATTTTATGTTTATCTGTATAGTTTGATAAAAGTTATCGTTATAAGAATGTCTGTAAAACACACAAAACACATAATTATGTATGCTCATGTGCGAAGAACATTCATAGCAAAATTACTAATCTCAATATATATTTGTTTGTTTGATAAGTTGTTTTACGCCACTTTCAATAATTGTTCCTAATACTTAGCTCACAACCCTGAGTGCCAAGCAGGGAAAGCCATCATAACCATTTATAAAGTATTTGGTATGACATGGCCGGGGATTGAACCGGCGACCTCCCGTACCCGGGGCATACACTCTGCCATTACACCACACATGTAACCTATTGTTGTGTAATCTACCTTGCCAGAATGAAACTTGAGAATAATTAATATGTTGTGTATATGTATGTGTGTCCATATGTCTGTGGGTATTGGTTAGAGCATTCATCTTTGAAGCGAAAGAATCGGGTTCGATCCTGAGTTAAATCATGATTTGTGGATATATTCATATATTAACATACTATTTTATTTCAATGAAACACCATTACAAGACTAAAATACAGCGCAAAGCAGTATAAACATCAAGCAAAGAAATATTGTTTGAACCTTTCAATAACAATAAATCTGCAGCAGATTACCTTGAATACATCTAAGCAAAAAATATGGAAAGTCTATAAATCAAAGTTAAATCATTGATTATATTTGAAACAGCGTCTATATGAGGGAAAGGGTTAATGTAAAGAATACTGTACACTGATATTCTATTCAAATATGTAAACCATCAAAATAAGGATAATTTAGTCAACTTAAATATTTAGAAAATTGTTTCGTTGAGGTTTCCTTTTTTTTTTAGATATGACACACAGTACCTGTATCAATTGTATGGACGAAAATGCTTCCCCAAAAGCAAAACTTAGCAAAAAATGATGCATTGGTTTAAATGAAGCCAGTACTAGGAGAGGAATCAGTTTGATTTCGTTTCCTGGACAATTTGTGCAAGTAGAGTGTTGGAAACGGTACTGCAATATCAAATGTATTTATGCTGACAAAAGTTCTAAACATTAAGAATCAAATAAATAAAGAGTTCTCAGATCTGACAGTGATTCCTTTAGCTTTAAAGACAAATGTTTATTTTGTGGACAAAAAGCAAAGATACACGGAAATGAGAGGAGTCATGCTGGTAAAGCTGTGCGCACATTATAATTTCAAAAAAAGGTATAGACAATTGTGCATCAAACGATGGGATGATTGGGCCACCCAACATGTACCCACAGCTTCTTTTTCAGAGACTTATCAAATGAAATATCACATGTGTTTGAAAATGAATTGAGTACTGTTTCATCCTCTTTATTTGATGCATCTGGCTTTCCAAGACATCCTCAACAATCTAGCCTTGCGGATGCGATAAGATCTCTCGGAGATTGTAAAGGAGAAGATTTCACAGATCAGATTTGTCTTGTTTCGGATGGGGGCTCACCGATTAATCGACTCCCATGGGCACATGGCTATACATTTGCCGAAATATGCGATGTTTATATGGACCATGTGTCGAAGCAATACAAAGATCCTGTGATTGTTTTCGATCGATATATGTCTGGGCCGTCAATAAAAGATATAGCACATATTAGACGTTCACATGATATATTTGGCAGAAATGCTCATTTCAAAGAAAATACTGCGTTTAAAGGAAAGACGGACACATTCCTATAAAACCCTGAAAATAAACAACAATTTATTTACATGCTTGGAACCAGATTAAGTGTCAGTTGTCTTGTATTAAATGCTAGAGATGATGCAGATGTATTGATTGTCAAAACAACCATCGACAATGCAAAAAAAACCTGTACTGGTAGGTGAAGACACTAATCTTTTGATATTAGTCTGCAATTATGCAAATTTAGAACCCTTTGACATACTATTTAAATCCAGATCAAAGCAGCAGATCAGAAGATGTTCAAGAAGTTGGGACATAAAGAAAACAAAACTAGTTCTAAGTCAAACAGTGTGTAAACTTCTGCCCTTTATCCATGCTTTCACATGGTGTGACTCCTCTTCTAAAATCCATTGAATTGGGAAATGGATGGCCCTAAAACGGTTAATCACTGATAAACAGTTTCAGTTATATGCAGAGGTATTTCATGAAAATAGTGATAACACTGAAATAATAAGAGCTGGTGAAAAGGCAATGATTGCTCTTTCAGGTGGTCATGAATCAGAATGATTAGATTTACTGAGGTTAAGGAAGTTTGCAAGGAAAGTAACAATAGGCGTAACAAAATACCATTCTATGAGATTGTATTACCAAGCCCAATGTTGTAAAAATGACGACACTGACTCATTGCCTACTGAATGGGGTTGGTATAAACTCTTCCCATGTTAAACTGATTTAGCACCTGCATCAGAAAACTTATTGAAAGTTATCAAATGTGACTTAAAAATATGTACATGTAGAAAACACGGACTTGAGTGTTCAGTTGCCTGCGGAGAATTTCGTGGTATTCAATGTGCAGACGTTTCAATTACATACTAGTGGATGAACATATGTAATGAATGATTAAGCAAACTGTGGATAAGTGTAGGTTTTGATAGAAAGTGTTCATGTCTTCAACCCTTTACCGAACAGATGACTTTTGAAACCGCAGCTGCAAACGGCCTTTGACAAATATCATAAAGTTTTTATGATTGATAAGTTTATTGGTTATTTATATGTTAACCTTGTATAACCTTTTTTCCATATATGTATACAGGGGCATTAATTTGTTTACGACTAAAATGGTTATTCGCATTTAAATTCTTTTCAAACCTTTTGTTAGATAATAATGAATTCCCTCTCTAATTTATGGCCCGCTAGTTGTTTTTTTTACTCCCTACAATGTCACGGTTGTATTATTTACTTTCAAAGACACTTGTTATTTATAGCAAAACAGATAATGAGCGTATACAAATCATTGAAAAGGACGCTACTCGAAAACACGCTATGTGTCCTTTCTCAAAGGCTGAAACGCCCACTCTTAAAGGCAAACATATGAAACATCTCTATAAATAAAAGTACAGTTATTAAATATATATATTTGAAAACATCAAGGCAAAAGGATAATTTGCTTCTTATGAGTAATTTCTCTTTTTGCAACAATGTTTTCAAAAGTCAAAAGGACATGCAATCTTGGAACAACCATTGGTCTTTACCAACTAATCATGCATGTCTGAACCAATATTGGTTGCCAAAATCACGGTTAAACCTTTTCCAACATGCAGATGCATTTGAGAAATTTACATCACACAAAATGTGAAAACCCTCTGGCAAAAGAAGAAATTGCACATAGTCAGCAATTTCTCATTATGCTACAATTTGACTTTCATTTATAGCGATGTTCCTCATTTAACTTAAATGTTTTCAAAATATTTTGCTGTAGGAAAGTATGGAACGCCGGCATTGTCTTTAGACGTGATGAAACTCCATTATTATGTCTGTTTGTTATTACATTATGTACATCGATCTTTACATGTTGTGCAAACATAATTATATTATGTCAGTATATGGTTATGTGTTGTGTTTTTTTACTTATATTCTGACAGTTTTTATTATATTATGTAGTTACATCTTTACATTATGTAGATACATCTTTATAGTATGTCGGTACATCTTTACATTATGTAGATACATCTTTATGTTATGTAGATACATCTTTATATTATGTCGGTACATCTTTATATTATGTAGATACATCTTTATATTATGTAGATACATCTTTATATTATGTAGATACATCTTTATATCATGTGCTTGCTTTATTATATTATGTCCATACTTTATTATATTATGTGGATACATCTTTACATTATGTAGATACATCTTTATATTATGTGGATACATCTTTATATTATGTAAATACATCTTTATATTATGTAGATACATCTTTATATTATGTAGATACATCTTTATATCATGTGCTTGCTTTATTATATTATGTCCATACTTTATTATATTATGTGGATACATCTTTACATTATGTAGATACATCTTTATATTATGTAGATACATCTTTATAGTATGTGGATACATCGTTATATTATGTAAATACATCTTTATATTATGTAGATACATATTTATATTTTCAATAACTCTCCTAGTTTAATAGATTGAAGAAGATTGGCCAAGGAGGCCTGTTGCCACGCCGAGGCCATTTTAATTGTTTGCTTTACGGGCGTTACCCTTTACGGATCACATTACCGTCACATTCCGTACATTCGCGCTTTAATTTCCGGTGTCAAGGCGGAATATCACACTGCTTAAACTATCCACAACCTATAACAACGTTTGCACATCATATAAAGTTACCACAGATAGCACAAGATGTAATAACGTCACGACAGAATATAAGAAAAACAACTAACTAAACAATATAATATTGCATGGACATTATCTACTACTTTGTTAATCATGGGCAAATATGAAAGGGGTGTGTTTGTCGTTTACCTTCCGTCCGTCCGTCCGTCCGTCCGTCCGTCCGTTCGTCTGTCGTCCTGTGCCATATTTAAGGCATTGGTGGATGGATTTGATTAAAACTGTATGGAAATGTTAACCTACATATTGAAAAGGCAAGTGTTATGTCCCCTTAGACTTATATTGTGTATGTACTGGACATCATTTAAATTACTAGTTATCTACCTTAAATAAACTGTGTTCGTCTCAAATTCCTTATGGAAACTGTAGAGAACATATTTTATATCAAACCCGTATCTTTATGAATATTTATCGTCATCAAATCTAGGTCAATCTATAAACGCGATTACATGTATGTGGAGTCAGAAACTAGATCACAAGGTCAAGTTTCAAAAGACTCTGAACACTTCAGAGGTTCAATGTATGTTCAAATATGCATTGAAATTCATAAGAACAATAATTTTACATCAAATTCAGTTCTTGTTCAAACATTTGTCATGTTGGATCGAAAAATAAGTCGCACATAGTCCAACAGACCCACTATATTTCCGTAGTGGGTCAGTAACAAACCCAATAATGTATTTATTTCGTCGACCACTTTAAACTGAACTATACTGTAACTTGTTGATATTTGTTGGTAGCATAATATGACGTCATGAGTAAAAGATCTATCAATATTGATTAAATAATTGGAATAGATATATTATTTAAAAAAATACACCGGTTCAACATGAACATATTTATTTCAATTCATTTCATTTCTTTCTGGATAACTGGTAACATTTGAGAGCCATTTTACGAAATCCAACTTTTGAACTGACTTTTTTACTTTACTCACCCCCTATGGAATTTACTCACCCCCTCTAGAAATATATATTTCTGCACGTGACACGCTTTAACCAATGAAATTGCTAGAATTTCGTGTGAGGCGAAATAATATATAATAATTTGTGCACACACTATACTAAAGTATGCACATAATGTAAAAACCTATGGACATAATGTAATAAAGTAAACACATAAAGATGTATCTACATAATGTAATGATGTACCTACATAATATAAATATTTATCTACATAATATAAAGATGTATCTACATAATGTAATGATGTACCTACATAATATAAAGATTTATCTACATAATATAAAGATGTATCTACATAATATAAAGATGTATCTACCTAATATAAAGATGTATCCACATACTATAATAAAGTATGGACATAATATAAAGATGTATCTACATAATGTAATGATGTACCTACATAATGTAAAGATGTATCTACATAATATAAAGATGTATCTACATAATATAAAGATGTATCCACATAATATAAAGATGTATCCACATAATATAAAGATGTATCTACATAATGTAAAGATGTATCCACATAATATAATAAAGTATGGACATAATATAATAAAGCAAGCACATGATATAAAGATGTACCGACATAATGTAAAGATGTATCTACATAATGTAAAGATGTACCGACATAATAAAAACTGTCAGAATATAAGTACAAAACCACAACACATAACCATATACTGACATAATATAAATATGTTTGCACAACATGTAAAGATCGTTGTACATAATGTAATAACAAACATACATAATAATGGAGTTTCATCACTTCTAAAGACAGTGTCGGCGTTCCATAGGAAAGTGTTAAAAGAATGATGAGCAAAGGATAGGAAAAAAATGACAAAACAGATATTTCAATTATATTAAGTATTCACCAGTAATTTTCTACCAATTATAGTTTAAAACATGTTTTAAGAAGAATTCTTCTTGAAAAAGCCTGCTTGCGCAAGTGAGTGGGGCAAGATATACCTCGAAGTATGCTAAAAAATGTCTATAAATTGATACGAAGTTGGTAAAATCATTTTTATAAGTACATTTTATATTCAGATTACATGTACATTTGTGTTAGATATATGTTAAAACTAAGGTACAATGTCCGCTTAAATTTGTTCCTTGCATAGATACTTATAAACACATATGTGTCTATATGTCTCTAATGTTTTCTACCTTTTGGGTATTTCATCATATAAATAAGGTAAATATACCAATTTCCCCTCTGTAGATTTATGTAGATATTTTACCAGTGATGTTAGTGGTATCAAACTATCAAAAAACAATAATATAATTTCTGTTGCAATTGGTTAGATGTTCAGCCTATTTCCCCCACTTACTGACTGGACTATATTAAAGGGATAAGATAAATTGTTCATGAACATATAACGTGTAGCCAAGGTATGTGTACACTTATACTGCCTTGCTATGGAGATAGCTTTTATAGCGACGAGGTAGAGAGTTCGCCTTCGGATCGAAAGGTCTAAGGTTCGAGCCCTAGTCAGGTATAATCTGTTAGGACTGTTACACGTGCATATTAGATTATGACTATGAGCAAAGATTAATACATATCAAGAAAGTTAATTAACATGTATTCATATACATCATGAGCAAAACTTTTTAAAATATTAAGTCATACATTTTCAGCCGTATGAAATCGATTGATCTTGATTTTTATCGAAACAGATACACAATTCAAATTGGCAAATAAACATTTTTATAAATCTTTGTTAATTAACAACCTTGTTTTGAGGTTGGTAAGTTTTACCGAACACTTCGTCGTGGTTCCTTCTTTAAACGGAATTTGAATGGATACATTTCTATATGATCATATTCCATACTTGACTTCTTTTATTACGAAAAGTAACTTAATGTGTTTGTAACGTTGAAATTAACACAATCTAATCACCAGAAAGCAAGGTATCGGTAAAGCGATTAATGTCCTCGTGGGTATCTTCTTACGTCGGTCATAGAAACGATACACCTCTACGGTGTGAGATCTTTTAGTTTTCTTCTTTTAATTTTTACCAGCTTGTAATTTGGATATTGTGTACATATGTCCGATATTCTACTTATATCGTTGTAACGTTTGAAAAATTAAGCAGTCTCTGTTTGAGCCCAGTGATACACCATAGCCTTCCTCCATCTGCGATTGTTTTCATAGCATAAGCATGTGCAACAGCATTTAA
This sequence comes from Serripes groenlandicus, assembly GCA_031761405.1. Classification (NCBI taxonomy): domain Eukaryota; kingdom Metazoa; phylum Mollusca; class Bivalvia; order Cardiida; family Cardiidae; genus Serripes; species Serripes groenlandicus. The sequence goes on along the minus strand of JASEVX010000002.1, from coordinate 140,184,180 downwards.
CTGTCGTTAAATCATGGTAAGCTTTGGACTTGTCAGAAAGACAGACAGGAGGTGTGTACCCACTAGTAAATGACTAAGTATTTGCAGGCTTCAACCTTTAAATACTCGGGCTATGATGATAATTCATTATCTTGAAAAGCAATATGTTCCCTGCTCGTTTCCTAAAAAAATACATATTGATTCCGTCTTGTCTTCTAACTTTTCACCGTTAAGATATTCCAACCACATATATGTAGTAGCTTCTCTCGGTATTTGAGAGATCACAAGTAATTTCCGTATGTATCAAAGACTGTGATATCTTTGTTTCTATCCCAAATGTAACCTTTAGATTGATCAGAGCTGAAGTTAATGTTTTCATCTAGTATTTTATTATTATACTATCATTTATAAAGAGTTTCCATATCATTATAGCCTAGATGATTTCAAAGTCGTTCACTGCAGAGGTTTTTTATGTGGTAAAGGGTTAAAACAAAAGTAACGGGAGACACGATTAAACCGTTACCTGTGATCAAGAGCAATGCACACGACACAGTCAACAACATCATCATCTTCACAATACATGTCGAACACTTTTCGACCATGTTAAGTGCAAATATCGGTGAATCTGGTACCGATTTGACTCTGCAGGCACGCCTCCTTGTGTCCTTTTAACATACTAGAACCTAATCCATCCGCCATTGTCATATAAGCTACATGTATATGTACACGAACTGGGTACCCCAATTTGTTATCTTCAGTTTATGTGTCGTATTTCCTCATCAAGACATTAAGACCCGCTCTTCATCAAGCAAATCCAGCGGCATTTGGAAACACAAATGGAACAAAAAGAAAGATTGTTTTCTGTTATATGGTGATCTACATGAGAAATACTTAGAAAGTGTGACAATTGAGGACTGAAACTGGTCGATTTACAAGGAAATAAAGAAGGATGTTTTTGTTGGTGTATTGTAACCTTTATCAAAATTCCTTTTGTTTGCTCCATGAGTTGTCACAAGTCTATCTCCAGCTTCCTCGTCATTATTGTTTTCACTGTCGACAGAATACTCGGACATGTCATCCACCTGGGCAGTGATCGTTTACGAAATATCTGATCGATCTTATATGAGGTGTTTTTAGTTTTCTTTCTTTCTCCGTTTGATATTTACAAGCTTATAAGTTGAATATTATAAATAGATATATGAACAGGTAAATTAGTATATTCTGGTTACCTTTGAAAATGTCAACAGTCTTTAGTTGAGCCCTGTGCTACGCAGAGCCTTCCACTTCCCCGATTCATTTCAAAACATACACTTAACATAAACGTTGGGCTTTTCAGAGTAGCAGGTAGCAGGTTTGTACCCAATGATAAATGGCATGGTACGGGCAGACTCCAAAATTTATACGATCGGGTTAACATGATAACTAATTATCTCAATCCAAAGTCCTTTTGTCACTCCCTGATATGACCTAATTCCCACCATCTTCTCGTCTCCCACCACAGCGTCATTTTCTTTCGTATTCCAGAAATTAGTTAACTGAAGTATATTTTCTGAAGATTCGTCTGACAAAGTCTCCGCACTGCCTGATACAAAAGAATCACCTGATAAAATATTTTCTCTGAATGTTATAGATCTCAAGTGATTGCCGTATGAATCAAAGACTGTGATGGTTTCGTTATCACCCCAGATGTAGAATTTAGATTGGTCAGAGCTGCAGGTTATGTATCCAGGGCATTTGAACAGTTTGTTGCCCGACTCGTCGCGATCAATGATGCTGAGTAACTTACCATCTAAGTTATATACGCCTACATTTTCTTCATCGGGGTGGATAATATAAAGTTTATCGTTGAGTTTCAGAATACCACCGCATTCCCAGTCAACAGTGAAAGACCTAGCCATTTCAAAACCATCATTAATCTTAAGGAATTGAACTTTCCTTTCGTCGGAAATTGTAACAGCAACTTCATCTTCTGTTATCATGCATAACCCTTTGGGTTTATCTGAAACGTCGATGGAATGAAGCAAATTGTGGTATGCGTCAAACTGATGTACTTTCTCTGTTTCTGTGTCAGTGCATATAACATGTCCATTTGGTAATGAACATAACATTCCTGAAGGATCTTCCGATGAGGGGCCCAAACATCTGAGTTCACAGACGTCAGTTAAAGGACCCCTTAGCAAAAAGAGACTCTTCCTTTCAATGGTTATACTTACTGCTTGCATAATGTCATTAACTGGAATCGGGTTTGGAGTTTCAAATGCCTTGGTATTTTCATCAATACCTTTTCGATCTGAGAGCGTTTGTTTGGCTACTTTCAATGCAATAAATGATCGTGTTTGATCCATTGCTTCAGATTGCTTCATGCTATTCTCAATTACTCTTAGTGTTTTCAGTGCATTATCGCATTGCAATGTCGCACATTTAAAGATTTCATCGACATTATTATTGCGGTCGCGAACTTTGGACAATAGTTCCTTCTGAAACTCGTCAAGTACTGCATTTATTTGTAATCTTTTCTGTTCGACCGATTCCGATATTTCTATTGATTCTTTGGTATTATTCTCCAACTTCTTTCTTATATCATCTTTCATACACAGGTATTTCTGGCAACTTGCAGACACTTGTTTCATGGTTTCGTCGAATTCATTGGCATTCCTTTGGTCAATGGTCATTTCTGGAATGTATTTTATCGTCTCACAGGTTCTGAAAGAATAATCAAAACACTTTAAACCGAGCGAGAATGTATCAAGGACTATTAGTAATGCTAAACCCTACTCCACTTATAAAAATCAAACAATCGCTTTGACTATCACAATATTTCAGTCTTATTTCATACACAGGAAACAGTAACTACAACGTGTGTTTACTTTTCCATTCCCTTTTCGCTATGTTTCATTTCATAATGTTCCATTCGCACAACGTCAAATGATGCATTAATCCTTTCCGAATATTAATATATACTATTACTGATGGGAAAGTCATTTATATTATATATTTGGTCAAGCTCCGCCTCCTTTACGCAGTGAAAAGTTATGATGCAAGTAAAATGGTATCAGAAGGCCAAATATTTCATATTAAATTGGTTAACAATAATGTAAAAGGAAAATAAGCATATATAAATTTGAAGCGTACATGGTTTTATGCTTGAATGCATTATAGCAATCATTAATCTTTCAGTATTTCTTTTGGCAAACTCAATTATAACCTTTTCATGAAACTGACATTAATGTTTTATATAACAATCATTTGCAATGAACAAACAATACCAGGATTTGATCCTGTTCGGAGTCCACCAAATGCTTTAAAATTGTAAAAATGGCTTTTACTTTTTGATAAAACCAAAATAGTTTTAAAGGTAAAATTATAGGTTAAGAATAGAAATCAATATAGAAAAAGCAGCAATTCACTTGTGAAATAAGGCAATTCCTGTGATTTAACAAAAGAAGCATGCAGCCAGATATAAAAAGATAACGAAGGAAAATATTAAACCGTTACCTATGATTAAGGGAGATACACACAGCACATCCAACAACATCATCATCTTCACAATACATGTCGATCACTTTTCCACCATGTTTGATACAAATCTCGGTTAGTTGTTGATCGCTGTGTTGACTCTGCTGAAACTCCTCCTTGTTAAGCTTTGTATGTCCTCTGAAAAGACTGTCATGTGCCCTAATACACGACCCACAAAAGTACATGTTGCATTTGGTGCACAATTTCGTTGCTTCATTGTTTAATCCTTCGTCAGTGCACGGAGAACATTGAAAATCAAAACTAAAATCTGATCCCAACCCCTCAGCCATTGTTCATGAGTAAACTATTTCGACGTTTAATTTCTCCCGTCTATTAGACACCACACTAAGCTATGCGTGTGTATGACTACAGCTATTCCTCCAATATGAACCTCTGTCATTGTTAAACAAGCATGACGTGTTTACGTTATTTAAGCTTTATAAAAATAAGGAGGAGTATACAGATCCTTTCCCCATAATATCTCTTCTATTATCCAACCAAACCGTATTATGTGCTCTTTTTGCGACTCTTTTGAATACGCACAACATCGGGTTAGAAGGTCAGATACGGATATTAGAACATGCAAAGCGCCCCTTATTTAGGGCTCTGGCGGCACGTAAATTGGATCTTAATCCCTTACATCATCAGATGAAAACACAAATATTACGAAACCATATGAAATAAAGAAAATGTTTCTCTATTTTGTTACTGTTCTTGTTGATTCAGTTTCTTCTATGTTATTTTTCCGATAAATACTTCCCTTTGTTTGGGAAAATAGCTAACGAAGCAAGGGTTTACCGCTATCTCATTGAATATCTTGATCGTCATCGTTAACGTTGCACATCCCAATTATGTGATCTTAAATCTTAATTGTATACTAATGTCACCTTGAATGCTGTTTTCATTTTTAGCGAACAGCGTCGATTCAGATCTGAATGGACAGGGTGATCAGGTTCTACATAGTTTTCAAATTTCATATGATTCGTTTTCTTGTAGCGCCGCTGAAGATATCCGGGTACATGAACCTCAACATAAACAAAATATCACAACTTGCCTGATGTATTTGTGTGAAGTTCGTTTAATATCGTCTGCTTTTAAACCCTTCCCATATACTTCAAATCTGCAGCAGACGACATTGAAAACATACCCGAAAAAATGGGTAACTCCCTTCAAATAAAAGTACAATAATTGAATAGAGTTGAAAACATGCTGACAAAAGGAGAGTTGCTCGTTTTGAGCAATTATTTTTTTGTCGCCATGTTTTCAAAATGCCGTCTGCTCAAGAGGCGTTATAAAGCGTCTATATGATGGAAATCCAGATTATAGATAGTATAGTCAACGTTTTAAAACTGTTCAAAAGTTGTCTTGAAATATTAGAATCATAATTCTTGAATAAAATTGAAGTACTAATTTCACTTTCATGTACAATAAATATCTAAATATTTAATTTTTATCCTACATTTTTACTGGGTAGACATACCCAGTAAGCCAAATTGTGTACAATTTCATGACTTTTAATTGATTGTTTGTTTTCAACATTTACTTCCAAAATAGTGTTGAACTAATCCTACTTACTTAGTTGTCACAATTAGCAATATTTACAGACGTTTCAAGTACCTTTAAGACACTTGAGGAAAGGAGATGCACTTACACATCGGAAGTTTTAGTGTGCTACAGAGTTGAATAAAAAAAATCAGCAAATTTCTTTTACCCACATTTCTTTTTTGGTTCGTCTGCTGTAGACAGCGGGAAAATGCCGTCTCTTTGAGCAAAGGGAAAACACTAGTGTCGGGTCCTCACTGGTACCCCGTTGTATAATCGGAATTATACGACCTATAGTTCAGTGTAACGTTGTTACCAAAGTATTGCATGCTAGAACACACGGTTTTCGTTAGTATGATCCGGTTAGCGAAATGTTGTAACTTTGCATAAAGTGTCTATATGATGAAGGGTCATAAAGCGTCTATATGATGGAAAGGGTTAATTAAAGGTGCTGAACTGCAGAGTATAGATAGTATAGTCAACGTTTTAAAACTGTTCAAAAGTTGTCTTAAAATATTAGAATCATAATTCTTGAATAAAATTGAAGTATTGTGTACATTTTTCATGACTTTCAATTTATTGTTTGTTTTCAACATTTACTTCCAAAATATTATTGAACTATTCCTACGACCTATAGTTCAGTGTAACGTTGTTACCAAAGTATTGCAAGCTACAACACACGGGTGTCTGTAGTATGATCCGGTTAGCGAAATGTTGTAACTTTGCATATATTCTTCTAGCAGATAATCTAAAGGTTTCTGTTCTAGTAGAGTGACTTACAATAGTAACAATGACGTCTGAGTTTTCGTTTGAGAGCATTTGGAAAGGACCCTCACAGGACCGTGTATTTTCAAATAGTCTCCCTGTATGGTTCATATACTATAATGATAATGATGGATATGTTTTCGTTTGAGAACATTTGGAAATAAACTACAAAATATATATAAGGTGTCTCCATAAGAATACCCTCTTTCTGGTATTTTATACACAGATATTATAGTATATGAATCATATAAATATACCTTTTATATCAACACGGTCCTCTGTGTGGAGGTTTTTCCAAATAAAATAAAATAAAAATTCAGACTTACCAGAGGGGCTCCGAGTGTATATTGCGCTGACGTAGTATACTTTATCTAAAAGCAAGCTCAACATGAATATATTAACCCTTGTACTTGTTGAGATTATATCGATGATATACTGCCTTAAAAAACCTTCCCTTCTTGTAGACGCATGTTGTCGAATATACAGCAGACGATGTTCAAAAACATTGTGACATTTTGACAAAAAAAGAAATTGCTCATAATGAGCAATTTATCCTTTTGTCACAATGTTTTTAAGTCTTTTCAATAATTATACTTTTCCTTACGGAGAATTTCCATATATTTTTTTCTAGATGATTTCAAAGTCATCTGCTTATGATTTGTTGTATGTGGGCTTTGCTTTGATGTTTGGGATAGGGGCGTTTCGCCATTATCTCATTACTAGCCTGCTTTCGAAAAGTCGGATTACGGCTGCAACCAGTTCACAATTTAATTCCTACGCCAAAATCGAGTTTTGATTGGTTCTAATCTGCCTTTTCAAAGATTTCATTGGTTCGACCGAATCATGAAAAACCCTCCGCTTGCATTAATTAATGAGACAAAATAGTTCCAACGCGTGAAACACACTCTGAACTATGAATGACCTCAATGTCAGTGGTGTTAGGTAACGTCAACCGTGCTGTGACCCCATTAGTTTACAACAGTCGACTTACATAAATAAATGTGCAAATTACTGTAAATAAATTTATTGAAAGGAGTTGAAACCATTGTGGCAAAAGTAGAAAATGCCTACGATAAGCAATTTCTCCTTTTGTCACAATGTTTTCGATTGTCGTCTGCTGCGCACGCGTCTGTAAGCGTCTGTTAGCGGAAAATGGTTACATCCTCCCCATGGAAGCGAAACCCTTTCCGTGATACTATAACAGTTCGAATATTGAAAATATTGTTGAAAATGGAGCTATTGCTGACAATGAATCGATTCCTCCTTTTCACACAATGCTTTCAAACACGTTTCAAATTAATTCGTTTCATATTTGAACGTTTTACTATGGACATTCTTTTACTCGACACATTTTGAATAACATGCTAGAGATGAACGATAAGGAGTAATTTTGCCTTACATCAAGAGGAAAAATATATAGTTAAAACCTTTGTGGAAAAAGAGGAAAAGGATCATGAAAAACAATTATGCAGCCATCTGCTGCACATGCGTCAACAAGCGACTGTAAGCGGGAAAGGGTACTTAGTTACATACGAATGTTGGAAGTGTATTTGCAAACGGAGCAATTGCTGACAATGAGCAATTCCTCCTTTCCAAACAATGCTTTGAAACATGAATCATTTTTTTTCTATATTTCCTGGTTTTCTCACACCAGTACTCCACACAACAATCTTCCCGAGCAACTGGCTGCTTTTCCACATAGACTAAGCCCATTGGTGAAAGACAAATGACGCATGTCGCATTGACTTTTGTCAAACGTCGGAATGAAAATTGGCCGAAAATGTCAATATACACACGAGTTATAACCGCAAGGTCATTATTTATTTTAAAACTGAGGCGCTTTTGGCGATTTTGAGACAACATTTATAATGTATATGCATTTGCGTTAATTGAAAACTCAACGTCCGTCAACGTGTAATCTAGACCTAGATGTAACTGTTGACAAATAAACTAGAAATGTAGTCTAAATAGGTTTTTGTAAATAAACCTTGTACGGTCCCGTTTCGGAGACGCATCAAACCAGTCTTCTGTAATCTATATGTTATGAGTTGTCTCTGCTTGGAGGTATAATCCGGCGTCCGGTCGGCTGTCTGCCTGAATGTGCAACTTTTCAACTTACATATGCCCCTATACCATTAGAGCTTTCAGCGCTTTGATTTAGATAAGTCGTCGCTACATCAAATTATGAGGTTATGTCAGTCAAGTACATGCACATGTTGCGACAAAGCTGTATAATAGACGATAAGACGATTTATATGCATGTATGGTTTTAAACTACGGTGCACGTGTTTACTTACAATTTGTCACGTACACCGTTTTTCACATGCATTCGTATGTTGATGCTTTTACAGCAGACGACTCTTAAAACAATTTCTCATTTTGCACGAAGTTTTCAACTCTTTTCAATAATTATACTTTCACTTATCGATAATATACATACTTTTGCAAAAAGCATCAGCTGCATATTTTTTATGTGGGAGACGGTTTAGTCCATATAGCAGGAAGAGGTATAATATTGATTTATTTTAACCATATCTGCATTCCTTTAAATAACACATTTTGCTACCAGTTGTTCCAAGTGGTGGATTGGTTAGGGCATGCCATCCGAACATTGAGGATTTGACTTGCTTGTACATGTGTACGCACTGACTATGGTTTGTGATAGGATGTTTCATTTCTCCAAGTTTCGTACTTCAAAAATATAGCATTAGGTTAAATATCATCCATCCGTCTGTCCGTTCATTCGGCGACAGCATTTGGTTAATGTCAAGTTTTATTCTGGTAAGCCTATTGTTTAGGTCCTTAACTCTTGACACTGCTTTTCACAGTTAATTGAAATATCACATGAACAGTCAACCCTGTGTTACAGACAACCTTGGAATAGCGATTCCCTGTCTATAGCAAACACACTTTTAGTTTCCTTATAACTAAATTTCTACATAAATGACCCTGTAAAACAAGACCACAACAAAGACCATATTGTTGCGTTCCACTGGATGGTCTTTATTCACAGCTTCCACTGTATTTTTACCTAGATGAATAGTATTGTCTGCCACCATCAATCAGTGCCTTTTGCTTAACCCTTCCCCACATGTATACGCTTTCCCGATGCCTCTCTAGCAGACGACTTTTAAAGACATTGTGTCATAAGAAGATTTTTGCATTTAATGAACAATTTCTCCTTTTGTCACAGTGTTTTTAACTCGTTTCAGTAATCACTCATTCAATTTTACAGAGTTCCCATAGTTTTGCCAAGATGTTTTCAAAGCCGTTTGCTGCAGATATTGTGTAAGGGGGAGTTGGTTTAAATAAGTACAACAAATTACGGATGTTAAAGGTGCTGAACACCAGATTATAGATAGTATAGTCAGTTTTAAAACTGTTCAAAAGTTATCTTGAAATATTAGAATTATAAATCGGGGACAAAATTAGAGTAATAATTTCATTTTCCAATAAACGTATAAATATTGATATGTTATGCTTAATTTTTACTGGGTAGACATACTATACCCAGTAAGCAATATTTTGTAAATTTTCATGAATTTAAATTGACTGATTTTTCAACATTTACTTCCAAAATAGTTTTGAACTACTTATTACTTAATTTGTTGTAACAATTAGCAATATTTGCAAAGGTTTCATCATTTTCAAATAATTTTGATCTCCATCTGGAGTTCAGCACCTTTAATAAACGTTATGGAGTTATTACGTTCCTAATAACAAAGGCAGCTCCGGCAAAACAAATAGTTCTAATCGGAGTACATTTAATGTTCACGCCAAACAGATGATGTGACATATATCGAGTGAGCAAACTACGCTTCATGTTTTCATTACTCTGAAAGTACTAATGGGAGTAATCATCACAACCGTCTTGTTTTAATGCATCAATTTTGACCAAATCGGAGTAATTTTCACGCCAAACCAATGATATGACATATATCGAGTGAGCAAACTACGCTTTCTAAATCAAAGCACTGAAAGTACTGGTCGGAGTAATCATCACAACCGTCTAGTTTTAATGTATCGATTTTGACCAAATAGTATAAAAAGATCTACATATTGATAAATTTCAGCTCACCTGAGCACGAAGTGCGGTTTGAGCTATTGTGATCACTCATTGTCTGGCATCGTTGTCGTATGTCCTTAACATTGCCCTTCAAACAACTAACAACTTCTCTTACTGAAACAACGAAACAAATTTTAAAGATGTTCAATGAATTGAACTCCATGTAGAACTTTGGTTGCTGTGGCATTTAAAATGGGGAAATTGCAGGACCTTCAACAAAATCTTGTCCGAAAGCAGTGGGCCGGTTTGAATAGAGTGTTCATTGAGTGACTCCTTATCAAGATTGTTCAAATTATACTGATCAATTGAAAAACATTTCCTCCAGTGGTCGGAGCTCATTTTCCTTACATCTGATTAAAAAATAATTTGGTACACGGGCACATTGGTGACATTCTTCATAGAACGGAGCTCACACTGTCATTAGCCGTTTGAGTCATTGGCTAAAAGTTGCTAAAAGAATGCATGTTGCTAAAATTCAATTTCACTGTACAATTTAGCTGCAAAAAAGCTCTGTGCTTAAATTATCAGAAAAGGGTTCATTCTGAGGGATCAGACATTAATGACCGTGTATCTTGCTGGTTCATTTTTACTGGGTACCCAGTAAGCAATATTTTGTAAATTTTCATGAATTTAAATTGACTGATTTTTCAACATTTACTTCCAAAATAGTTTTGAACTACTTATTACTTAATTTGTTGTAACAATTAGCAATATTTGCAAAGGTTTCAACATTTTCAAATAATTTTGCCGTTTGAGTCATTGGCTAAAAGTTGCTAAAAGAATGCATGTTGCTAAATTTCAATTTCACTGTACAATTTAGCTGCAAAAAAGCTCCTGTGCTTAAATTATCAGAAAAGGGTTCATTCTGAGGGATCAGACATTAATGACCGTGTATCTTGCTGGGAAAGAAGGTGTGATTAACACTTCCAGGTTGAGTGTAACAAGGATAAGAGGGACGATTATCATAATTGTATCTTAAAGATTATTAAAAGTAGAAAAATGTCAATTTTAGCAATTATACTGCTTTGAAAGTTATTATGGGCTCGATATCCTTATATGTACATGGACTGCTATCTAAGTTCTGTTACACAGTTGAGCAAAATAAGACCATGATGGTCCTCTTGTTTATTAATGATTTCAAAGAAAACTATGTTAATTATCTTTTTGTCTCGCTCACGAATGTGGAGTGAGACATATCAGTCACTTTTCCGGTGGCGGCGACGGCCACTTTTCAATGCTCTATTACTCAGCAACCCTTGGTCAATTCTTTTAAAAGTATTTGTCTGGTGTATAGTTGTGTCATGGGACATCATTTAATGGCAAAATTATCAAGGTCAATGTCATCTTTGGTCAGCCTTGTTTAATTAAGTTTACCTTTGTTATTAACCTTGGTTGGGCAACTTTACATTGGTTAATATTGACTGTAGAGATCAGATTTTTTATCCAATTTTAAGTTTTTCAGAACTGGGTCATTTGGGTCTGCAGAAACTCTGCACACATATTATGCAATTCGGCGATACCACTATTCGTCAGTTCTTTTGCCACAATGTTTTCTTAAGTCTTCGGCTGCATATGCGTCAGAAAGGATCTACATTTGGGAAAGTATAACGATTCAAATAGAAGCGAATTATCTATACTTATACCGTTTTCAAGATAGATGCGCCATTTGACGCCCTTGCAAAGCCATTTTCTCTTTTCCCAAAATGTTTTCCTTAACAAAAAAATCAATACCACTACTTCAAATTTCAAGATATTGCAGGACTTTATTAATACTATATCATGTAAATTATCTGGGTAGAAAGAGGCGTATGAGCTATATCGGCTATACTCGTGAAGGCACAGGGTTTTGCTGCACAAATATTATTTCTTAAAGTGTAAATGATAATTTGGATATTGTACTCGACCACTGCCTTCGGGGGAAAAAAAGATAAAAAAAATAATCAGCTCTGCCAGTCACAACTCGTTCTGTTCCGTATGTTTCCGAAGATGTTCACGGAAATTCACGAACAGCATATACATATCTTTGCATGCAGTGGTCCGAGTTATAATTTCAAGTGATTTATTTCTAACGAGGACGAGTATCATGTTAAATAGAAACAACCACGTGATTCAAATAACTAATAGAAAACGGATGTCTAAAAACCTCAAGAGGGGGAGTAAACTGGTCTTTTTACACAACAATATTTATCTTAACCCTTTACCACATACATCAAATCTGCAGCAGACGACTACCCTCCAGGCAAGTAAACAGAAAATATCTATAAATGAAAGTATAATTACTGAACAAAGTTGAAAATTATGACAAAAGGAGAAGTTGATTGTTTTTAATAATGTCTCATTTTGTCACAATGTTTTCAAAAGTCGTCTGCTTCAGAGGCGTCAACACGTGTTTATATGTGGGAAGTGTTGATATCTCAGCCAAACCATAAGTTGTGTGCACTCAAAATATCCATAATTTGATAAAATTCCACAAAATCTAGCAACATGTGATTTCAGGTTCAGATAAGAGGTTTAGAAATTGAAAAATATCCCTTACCTACAGCTGTATTAAATTGATAACGAAACAGGCTAGTTTGTTGTGATACACATAATTATACTAAACCCTTTGACTAAATGAACCGATTTCGTGAAGCTTGTTCCGCAAGCATAGATCCAGACCAGCCACCTTATATGCGCATTTGTGCCGAGTAGCCAGGATCTATACTGCTGCTAAAGATTTAAGATAACATGTTTATGAACATATAACGTGCATATTATGTTATGACTATGGGCAAAGATTAATACATATCAAGGAAGTTAAATAAGATGTATTCATATACATCATGAGTAAACCTTTAAATATTAATAGCCATTCTTTGTAAGCATTTAAACTTTTCGTCCACGCATGGTGAGGTAATTTGCTTAAACTTATTCAACATGTTGATATCAGTGAACTTTTCGGCTACGCATGGTGAGGAAATTTGCTTAAACTTATTCAGTTGATATCAGTGAACTTTTTCGGAAAAGTAATGTTAGAAATTCCAAATATTACCATGTCGCCATGTAAACAGTGTGCAAATACGCAATATTTACCACTTATAAACAAATAAATGCAGCCATCTCCAACTAAGTGCATTACATAACTAGATAGATGAACATCTGGTTAATCACATGCAAGTAAAAGGTTACGAGGAATAAACGCTCGTTTTTGCATAAATTAGATTAAAAAATACCTCATCACCAAAAATACAAATTTCCTCCCTTAGTTATTTAGAAGAATTAAAAGAAACATGATTTACCTCCCTTGGAATTTTAGATTTTTGTTTGATTGGGGTTTTGAGTCGTTTAAACATTATTTCAGTTACATCACGGCAACAAATCACTTGTTCGTGATCCCTGGGTAAACAAACCTGTACCATGCATGATACCTTGCCCAAGGGTACTCCACCTTAATTTGTGCGATGCGCTTTTGGATCGAACCAGTGACTCTTGGTGACAAATCCACGACGCTTAGATCTAATGATATTTTAGTTTGAGGATCACAATTTTCCATGTTAAGAGTTGTATAACTGTACGTTCTACTTCTTTTTTGAGTTAGGCACTATTTCAAATGCGTTCAGATTTGTATAGAATATATGCACAGAGTGAAGATTGATGAGAATGTATGGAGGATCTAACCAGTCTTTACTAATTGTTTATGTTTTAAGTTTGTTGCTAGATATGTTTTATTGATTTACATACATTATAAATTAGAAGTACTTTGAAAATGTTTCATTGAGTTTATCCTTTCCTCATTATTCCTTTTTGTTCACCAGTTTACATCACATTAAATAAGCATTCAAAAGTTGGCAAAAAATGTTCTTGCTTCCCTTAATAAACCCACCTTGTAAAGAACGGTTTAGCAGCGAATTGTATACAAATTGATACCCAAATGTATTTTGTTTTATTTCCTTTATCAAATGATGATTTTTGATAGATAATATGAATTTCTGCATACAATTCTTCCTTTATGCAACAAAATGATCGGAAAAGTTAGTCAATTTCCTATTTAAATCATAAAGATTCATTCCTATGAAAAAAGTGAGTCTGTTGCTATGACAATCAAACCCCATCAGAACGTTTGTTTTGCCATGTTTGTTTATTTCATCAAGTTGGGAAAATGTACGAAGTTTGAACAAACTCCTTGACGATGCGTGCCAATCTCCCTATACGGGAGTACAAATGATGACAGAACATGGCTTTTAAATAGTATATTTTCAGCCGTATGGTATGATCCATTATTCTTGATTTTTACCGAAACAGATACACAATTCAAATTAGCAAACAAACATTTTCATAAAACTGTGTCAATTTACAACATTGTTTTGAGGTTGGTAAGTTCTACAAAACACTTCGTTGTGGTCCTCCTTTAAACCGAATTTGAATGAATAAATTTGTATGTATTCCATATTTGACATATTTTATTACGAAAAGTAACTTAATGTGTTTGTAACGTTGAAATTATCAAAATATAAACCTCAGCAAGCAAGGTATCGGTAAAGCGATGCAGGTCCTCGTGGGTATCTTCTTACGTTGGTCATAGCAACGATACACCTCTACGATGTGAGATATTGTAGTTTTTTTTAATTTGTACCAGCTTGTAATTTGGATATTGTTTAGATATGTTCGATATTCTTTTTATATCGTTGTTACGATTGAAAAAATAGAGCAGTCTCTGTTTGAGCCCAGTGATACACGATAGCCTACCTCCAACTGCGATTGTTTTCATAACAATAACATGTGCAAAAGCATTTAACTGTTATTAAATGATGGTAAGCTTTGGACTTTTCAGAGAAACAGACAGGGGGTGTGTACCCCGGAGCAAATGACTTAGTATTTGCAGGCTTCAACATTTACATAATCGGGCTATGATGATAATTCATTATCTCGAAAAGCAATATTTTCCCTGCTCGTTACCTAGACAAATACATAGTGATTCCGTCTTGTCTTCTACCTTTACACCGTTAAGATATTTCAGCCACGTAGATGTAATATCTTCTCTCGGTATTAGAGAGATCACAAGTGATTTCCGTGTGCATCAAAGACTGTGATATCTTTGTTTCTATCCCAAATGTAAACTTTAGATTGGTCGTATCTGAAGTTAATGTGTTCAGGGTCTTTCAACAGGTAATTGCCCGACTTGTGGCGACCAATGATGCTAAGTAATTTATCATCCAAGTTATATATGCCTACAAATCCCTCATCAGGGTGGGTAAGATAAAGTTTATCTTTGAATTTCGCAATCTTGCTACATTTCCGGTCAACCGTGAAAGAACTAGCGATTTCAAAACCATCATTTAGTTTAAGGAATTATACATTCTTCTCGTCGGGTATTGTAACAGCAACCTCATCTTCTGATTTCAAGCATATTCCCCCGAATGTACAGGATGCTTCAATGAAATGTTGCAACTTGTTGTATGCGCCGGATTGATAGACTTTTCCAGTGTTATCGTCAGTGTATCTCCATCTGGTAATGTACATACCTCTCTAAAAGTGTCATCCGAGTGCCCCAAAGTCTGAGTTCAAAGACGTCAGTCAAACGACCCCTTAGCAGTAAGAGACTCGTCCTTGTAATGGCTCGGTATACAGCTTGCATCATATTATATATAACCGTACTTGCTTCTGGGGTTTTAAGGACTGGCATTGCCTGCTTAGCCCTTTTTGTGGCGATTGGTTTGACAATCGCCACAATGCTAACAGAAACAACAATAACGAAAAATATTTACATAGTCGGTTTTGAACAATCGGTTGATATTTTTTTCCTTACTGCAAACTAATTTACTCACATCCGTTATAGTTCTATCATTGATGCAGAGACGTGATTAATAATAATTATGTCAGTGCTACTTTAGTACCGGATTGTTACTAATATTTGAGTTTTATCGAGACATTATCTACATAGTGTTAAAATAAGTAAATATTATCTTCGTTATGATTGGGCAGATAATAAATATCATTGCGCGTCCTATCTGCCTTGCAAATAACTCTGATCATACTCAAATCTGGAAATTCCAAAAGTTTCTATATATATATGTAAGCGTCTAGATGATAAGACTGGTTTACAAAGGTTTAAAGGACACACGATGTCAGTGTGTACACACGTTATGTATACACGTCTGCCTGTTCTAGAGTCAATTAGCAATCAATGCTGAAAGTGTAGCCTAATTTAGTTTGGAGATCGAGCATTATAATATATGCCTATATTTTTATAAATTGAACAGTTTGGCAAATAGTGAAATTCACGTTATGTATACACGTCTGCACGTTCTAGAATCAATTAGCAATCAATGCTGAAAGTGTAGCCTAATTTAGTTTGGAGATCGAGCATTATAATATATGCCTATATTTTTATAAATTGAACAGTTGGCAAATAGTGAAATTGCTTTTTGAGCATGTTTTGTGTTTGTTTTTGTACTCACATTATTCGAAGCAGTTTAACAACCTCAGAGACATATAAATACACTGTGTTTATATGTCCCTGACAACCCTCAATCATGCAATGTGAAGGGACTAAATTGAACAGACCTGTTTAATATCGGACATCATTGAAACAAACACCAAACTAATGGATACTGTTTTCTCTCCTTTCTTGATAATTTAGTCATTTCTAAAGTGTAACAAATATTTTATCTTAATATGGCCTAGCGACCTGGTGATGAACATGTGATTACCCGAACAATTTAGATTACAAATAGCCATTATAATGAGCTAAAACGGTAGTCTATCGAATACCAACTAGATTTTCCCTAACTTTGGAATGGCCTGATTTTGAACACATCATGAACAATTTCAGAACGTTACTAAAAAATAACCGAGACAACATTCTGGCAAACTAACATTATTCTACTGTCAAAAGATGCAGAGTTGATACATTCTCAAATTTACCCGCACCAGAGTCATCGCAATCCCTGCGCCGATATACTGCTTGTTACTTTGCAGGATTTTCCATACGATCGCCACTACAGTGCCATTGGAGCTTTGATAACTTACTACAAACGCCTCCGTTTGATCCGTTTATCAGACCCCATTAGTTTATGCTCATCTTCTCTTTGTATTTCAGTCCATTATCATACTCCATCGAGGCACGTTTAAAGCTTGCTTTGATCAAGTCGTTACGTTCTCAGACTTTGCACAACAGATTCTCCTGAAACTCATCAAGTGCCGTATTTATTTCTAATCTTTTCCGTGCAATCGATTCCAAGATTTAAACAGGTTCTTCATTAAAATGTTCTAGGCTACTTCTTTTCTAAAAATCATCTTTCATATCCTGGTTTTTCTGGCAGCATATGGACACTTGTTGCAGTGTTTTGTCCTTGATATTTTGGTCAATATTCCTTCCTGGAATGTAGTGTATATTCATACAGGTTCCTAAACAGAAAACGGAAACCCCTTCAACCCTTTCCTACATACAACACATCTGCAGCAGACGACTTTGAAAGCATCTACTTATAAATATAGAATATCTCTATAAATAATATGAGCAATATCTCTACTTGCCATAATGTATTTGAAAGTCGTCTGCTTCAGAGGCGTCAGAATGTCTGTGTGTAGAGGTTAAACAGAAAAAGGTATGCCGAGACTTTAATAAATTGTCTTAACACCAATGTGTCGACTATTTTTGTGGTAGGGACAATTCATTCAGTCATAAGTACTTTCAAGTAAATCAAAAATAATTAGATATAAACACTAAACAAAAGTTCCTCGTTCAACCCAAGTCCGATTTCAAAACAGATATACTACGCTGTGTTATATTTCGTTAATCCAGATATAATTTGTGTAGCAAAATCTGAAGATTGACATCCCTTGAATCTAAACAGGTATTGTGTTAGACATAGATATACTAGAGAATATGAACTAGTTTCAAGAACCTGACAAAAAAAAAACTACCTAATATGACAGCCCGTTCATAGGGATTATGTATGCCTAGTTATGAATGCGACTACCACTAATAGATAAGGCTTATAACCACTGTTAATGTTTTTGAAAAGTTGGCTGAATGTTAATTTCAGGGTCACAACATTTAAAATGCTGGCATAGTTTGAAATTACTTGTCAGAAGTCATACATAGGGCTTATGGAACGCGATATCACCAAAAGGCCCATGTAAAAGTGTTTTTCACTGACACACTTCGAATACGAGGGCATAACAAGGTGGTTTGGGTTATTGAATAGTGTCAAAAGCGTCGTTTACTACCGTTGAAGCATATTGAGTTCAGGTGAAATTGAATACGGGTTGTGTTGGTAGTGAACATTGGATTTGGACACTGTCAATATGAGCGGCGCTCTGCGAAAACAAACTATTAAGATATTTGAGCCCAGTGTATATCCAGATCAGCCAGAACATCCGTTCAGTCTGATCTTGCTCTGCATTATTCGCCAATTAGTCACAGAAGGTTTAAGGACATTTCTTACAAATTTTACCATTTGAAGAAATCCACCGTGGCCGAGCGGTTAGTGTCGGAGACCCAAGGACCATGAATAAGTGAACAATCGCCGAGCTATTACTGAAATAATATTGAAAACGGCGTAAATTCCTATATTTGAATCAATTTCTCGCTTGTTTATCTCTACCTTGACGTGTAATTATAACGTCAATATTGCCTTGTCCAAAACATCATTCATGTATTGAATCTGTTAATTGGGGACATAAACACCATGTTAATAGCATTATAAGCTCTTCATTGTAGATAGGCGATATAAAAAAATCTAGTGCCATACAAAGATAGTCTACCAGGAAGTAATATACGTTTCACGTACTAAGGTAAAGAAACACTACATGTATATATCATTGCGGAAAATGGAGTGAACATGTAAACAATTCTCATGACTGCTTTACGTTCCAAACGTAGCATTTTTCCTTTAATCCTTTTCCACGTGTAGCCTCTGGAGCAGACGACTTTTGTATCATGAGCAATATCACCTATTTCCATATTGTGTTCATCTCGTATTTCATGATTATACTATCATTTATAAATAGTTTCCATATCATTTTAGCCTAAATGTTTTCAACGTCGTCTACTGCAGAGGTGTTGTATGTGGTAAAGGCTTACAACAAAAGTAACGGGTGACACGAATAAACCGATATCTGTGATTAAGAGCAATGCACATGGCATAGTCAACAACATCATCATATTCACAATACATGTCAAATACTTTTTGACCATGTTTAGTGCAAACATCGGTGAATCTGGGACCGACTTGACTTTGCAGACACGCCTCCTTGTATCCTTTTAAAATACCAGACGATAATCCTTCCGCCATTGCTATATAGGCTATATGTACACAAACTGATACCCCAATTTGTTATCTACAGTTTAAGTGTACCATATTACCTCATCAAGACATCAAGATCCGATCTTCATCAAGCAAATCCAGCGACATTTGGGAAACACAAAAGGAACAAAAATAAAGATTTCTTTTTCTGTTTTGTTTCTGTTGCTGTTGTTTATCATTCTGACAACATTTTTTCTGATCTTTCGCGTATTTAAATTCCTAAAATATGTGACTGTTCCAATCAGATCTTTTTCTCGACCATAGAGATCATTTCTGAGCAAATATAATGTTTTCAGAGTTTTATAGTAGCGGGGCCTGACGAAATTGAGCTGAAATGAAAAGTAACTAATCGGCTCTGATCTGCTCATGATCTGCGCACGGGAGTCATTGCCGAATGCGCTAAACATTGATAATGTTACAATGAAATTACCAAGTTATGAAACATTTTGTACCGTTTATATACGGCATTTACGGAAAACCGGGAAATATCTCCTTTTGTCATGATTATACTATCATTTATAAATAGTTCCATATCATTTTGGCCTCGATGTCTACTGCAGAGTTGTTGTATGTGGTAAAGGGTTAAAACAAAAGTAACGGGAGACACGATTAAACCGTTACCTGTGATCAAGAGCAATACACACGACACGGTCAACAACATCATCATCTTCACAATACATGTCTAACACTTTTCGACCATGTTTAACTGCAAACATCGGTGACTCTGCAGACACGCTTCCTTGTGTCCTTTTAACATAGCAGATGCTAATCCTTCCGCCATTGCTATATAGGCTATACATGTATATGTACACGAACTGATACCCCAATTCGTTATCTACAGTTCATGTGTATTATATTTCCTCATCCAGACATCAAGATCCGATCTTCATCAAGCAATCCAGCGACATTTGGAAAACACAAAAGAAACAAAAAGAAACTTTTTTTTTTCTGTTTTGTTTCTGTTGCTGTTGTTTATGATTTTTCTGATCTTTCTTGAATTTATTTTCCTAAAATATGTGTCTGTTCCAATCAGAAGAATTTTTTTCTTTTGAGCATAGCTTCATTTCCGAGCACAGATTATGTTTTCAGAGTTTTAGTTGCGAGGCCAGACGAAATTGAGCTTAAATGAAAATGAAACAATCGGCTCTTATCTTCTCGTGATATGCGCACGGGACTCATTGCCGAATGCGCTAAACATTGATAATGCTACAACAAAATGACCAAGTTATGAAACATTTTGTACCGTTTAGTTTAAACATATTTACTTTACATCGATTGCGAAACAAGCTTTCAGCTTATATCAATCATATTCGATGTTTCCTTCCTGGAGTCTTAACCGGTACTCTGTTTGTGTGGAAAAATCCCGAAGTCAGACCCCGTTCATCACGAGACTCGAAAATTGGACCGTTGGTACGAGAGGCCGACGCTCTACCTCTGCACCCCTGTCTTTATTCTTTTGTACCGTTTATAAACGTTATATACGGAAAACTGGAACAAACAAATGTATATCAGCCGGGTTTGGCGGTTCGGCGATTTGGGATCTTAATGCATATGCACACAGTGTAAAATCATATGAGTCTGTGCATCCGCACAGTTTCGCCAGAGCCTTTACCAGTCTGACTAAAACAATGTAAATGAAGCCACCAGTTCCAGGCCAAAGTTACCTAAATGATGCTAAACCGGAGAGGCAAAAATATCATACACGGTTCATATATTGGTTTGAGAGATGACACGTTGCCAATTTGTTTAGGGAGCTAGCGTTGTGCGTTCTTCCGTAACACTTTCCAGAGGAGGTGTTAAACAATTCAGATGTACATACAGCAATAATGTGTGGAGGGACTTAACACTGTTGCAGGTGATATGCGTGTGTATATAAAACCGTTGAGGATTGTCGAGTCGCGATAGCTTAGTCGGTATCGTCCAGGGATTTCAATTGAGGGACGTGAGTTCGAATCCCGACTCGACCATTTATTCGTGCGTTGATTAACAAGCGTCATGCGTTCTCAACAAGTGGACTAAATAGCCTATGTGGGAAGGTAACCAGTCGAAGAATGTGTGGAGTACAGCTACGAGAAGGCCTCGAAGCAAACGTTAGATGAACTATCCGTCGTGATATAACCGAAGTGAAATTACACTCCAATCAATTAATGACACAAATAAAAGCAATAGTCTCCTATTAGATTTATTCCTTATGGTCTTCTCATGCAGGACTTTTGCAATAAGCTTCAGATGTGAGTGATTTTGTTGAAAAAACTGGTTGCTAAGTAATAGAACCTTGATAAAAGAGTTTGTCTACATACATATCCCTGCTTTATTTCAATCATATTAAAATATTCACATGAAAAAGTCTTAGTACACAATTGACTGAGTTGAGTGTCAGTTTCGGGGTTTCTTTTATCAAACAGTTTATTGCCAGCTATCTTTGTACTAACATAATAACCCTATATTTACATGTACAGTTCATACTTGACTTGTTTAAATGCGAAGCCTTCAAACATTGATACCTTTGCAAAACATGACATCAAATCGCGGTTGCAATCCTCGAGAGCATTGTGTAGTGTCTAAAAGGCACCATAGTGTTTGCATTTCAATAAGTTTTACCTTTATATAACTATAATTGGCTATGGTATGGAGTCTTCCAAATGCAAAGCTGGACAGTATCACTTTAGAAATTCAGCATTGGGAAGATTAATCGATACTAAACATCACATGTAAGAGTCATTGGATTTGAACATATCTGAATATAACGTAACATCTGGAAAACTAAAGGATTAATTTATTTTTATCAATAATTAAAAGCATTCTGCAGTAAAGGAGAAGCATATCATTGCGGAGCGATTTCACCGTCTTCAGCGTTTCCAATACGAGAGAAAGTGTACTAAATAATAAAGAATAGTCCTTTAGCTCCTTGATGGTGAATTTTGTGAACATTCGCAATATGCACCTCTTTATTAAATTCATCTTTTCCTCCGCTTTATCACAAGTAGTCATAGGTCAATATCCACCCCCTCGTTGTATTCTTCGTCATTGTTGTTTAAATTGGCGACAGAATACTCGGTCATGACATCCATCAGTAGGGCTAGGCAGTGAACATTTAAAAAATACCTGAAAGTGAAGTGTTTTCGTTTTCTTTCTTACTCCTTTTATTATTTACAAGCTTTAGAGTTAAATATTATATATATGTAAAACTAAATTATCATATTCTGGTAACGATTTAAAAAGCCAATAGTCTCTATTTGAGCCCAGTACTACACCAGAATCTTCCACTTCTGCGAATCATTTGAAAACATAAACTTATCAGAGTATCAGGCAGCAGGTGTGTACCCAATGGTAAAGGGCATGGTGCATACTCCAATATTTACACCATCGGATTAACAGGATACAAACATATCTCATACCAAAGTCCTTTTTCTGTGTGCTGTATTGACATTACTTCAACCATCTTCTTGTCTCCCTCTACAGCGTTATTTTCTTTCGTATTCCGGTCATCAGTTGTCTTAGGTATATTTTCTGTAGATTCGTCTGACGAAGATTCCGCACTGCTTGACGCAGAAGATTCCGCACTGCTTGACGCAGAAGATTTCGCACTGCTTGACGCAGAAGATTTCGCACTGCTTGACGCAGAAGATTTCGCACTGCTTGACGCAGAAGATTTATCTGCAAACATCCCTTTTTGAGATATAAAAGATCGCATGTGATTGCCGTATGAATCAAATACGTTAATGCCTAGGTCATCATTCACAATGTAGACTTTCGATTGGTCCGAGCTGCAGGTTATGAATTCTGGTTTTGAGAACAGTTTATTGCCCGACTCGTCGTGATCAATGATGCTGAGTAACTTACCATCTAAATTATATATTCCTACAGTGTTTTCATCGTAGTGAATAATATAAAGTGTATCGTTGAGTTTCATAATGCCATTGCATTTCCTGTCAATAGTGAAAGACCTAGCAATTTCAAAACCATCTTTAATCTTAAGGAATTTAACTTTCCTCTCGTCGGATATTGTAACAGCAACTTCATCTTCTGCAATTATGCATAACCCACTGGGTACGTCGGAAAATTTCATGGAATGTTGTAAATTGTTAAATGCGTCGAGCTGATAGACGTTTTTCGTTTTTGTATCAAGGCATATTACATGTCCATTTGGTAATGTACATATACTTTTTGATTGATCTTCCATAGAGGCATTGATTTCAAAGACGTCAGTCAAAGGACCCGCTAACAAAAGGAGACGCTTCCTCTCAATGCTTCTAATTACTGCTTGCATCATGTCTTTAACTGGAATCGGTGCTGGAGTTCCAAATGCTTGGATATTTTCGTCAAGAACATTTCGTTCTGACAGTGTTTGATTGGCTACTTTCAATGCTATAAATGATCGTGTTTGATCCATTACTTTAGATTTCTTTAAGTTATTCTCAATTACTCTTAGTGGCTTCAGTGCATTATCGCATTCCAATGTCGCACATTTAAAGATTTCTTCCACATTGTCATTGCGGTTGCGTACTTGGGACAATAGTTCCTCCTGAAACTCGTCAAGTACTGTATTTATTTGTAATCTTTTTTGTTCAACCGATTCCAATATTTCTATTATTTCTTTACTATTAATTTCCAACTTCTTTCTTAGTTCATCTTTCATACACAGGTATTTCTGACAACTTGCAGACACTTGTTTCATGGTTTCGTCCAATTCCTTGGCATTCCTTTGGTCAATGGTCATTTCTGGAATGTATTTTATCGTCTCACAGGTTCTGAAACGAATAATCGAAATACTTTAAACCGAGCGAGAATGGACTATTAGTAAGGTTACAACCTCCTACACTTATAAAGTAAAACAATCGCTTTGACTATCACACTATTTAATTCATGTTTCATACACAGGAAACAGTAACTACAATATGTGTTTACTTTTATATTCCCTTTTCGCTATGTTTCATTGCATAATGTTCAATTTGCACAACGTCAAATGATCCACTAATCCTTTCCAAATATTGATATATACTATAACTGATGGGAAAGTCATTTATATTAGATATTTGGTCAAGCTCCGCCTCCTTTACGCAGTGAAAAGGTATCGTTGAGTTTCAGAATGCCACTGCATTTTCTGTCAATAGTAAAAGACCTAGCAGTTTCAAAACCATATTTTATCTTAAGGAATTGAACTTTCCTCTCGTTGGATATTGTAACAGCAACTTCATCTTCTACAAACAATACCAGGAATGGATCCCGTTCGGGGTCCACCAAATGTTTTAAAATTGTAAAAATGGCTTTTACTTTTTGATAAAATCGAAATAGTTCTAAAGGTAAAAGTAAAGGTTAAGAATAGAAATCATAGAAAAGGCAGCAATTCACGTGTGAAATGAAGCAATTCCTATGATTTGACAAAAGAAGCTTGCAGCCAGTTATCAAAATATATTGAAGGAAAATATTAAACCATTACCTATGATTAAGGGAGATACACACAGCACATCCAACAACATCATCATCTTCACAATACATGTCGATCACCTTTCCACCATGTTTAGTACAAGTCTCGGTGAGTTGTTGATCGCCATGTTGACTCTGCTGAAACTCCTCCTTGTTAAGCGTGGTATGTCCTTTGAAAAGACGGTCATGTGACTTAACACACGACCCACAAAAGTACATGTTGCATTTAGTGCACAATTTCGTTGCTTCATTGTTTAATCCTTCGTCAGTGCACGGAGAACATTGAAAATCAAAACTAAAATCTGACCCCAACCCATCAGCCATTGTTTATGAGTAAACTAGTTCGACGTTTAATATCTCCCGTCTATTAGACACCACACTATGCTATGCGTGTGTATGACTACATCTATTCCTCCAATATGAACCTCATTGTTAAACAAGCATGACGTGCAACACTCACACTCGATATATCTACGGGTTTAAGTGTTTACATTATTAGCTTTATAAATCACAAGAGGTCTAGATAAGAAAGAGTATGCAGATCTTTCCCCCATATATCTCTTTTATTATCCAACAAAACCGTATGATGTGCTCCTGTGACGACTATTTTGAATACTCACAACATAGGGTTAGAAGGTTTAATACGGATTTTAGAACATGCAAAGCCGCCTTATTTAGGGCTCTGGCGGCATGTAAATTGGATCGTAATCCCTTACATCATCTGATGCAAAACACAAGAAATACGAAACCATATGAAATAAAGACAGAAAATGTTTCTCTATTTTATTACTGTTTTTGTTGATTCAGTTTCTTCTCTTACAATTTCTTTTATGTTAATTTTTCGAATAAATACTTTCATTTGTGTGATTCCATTCTCCTTTTCATACGTGTTTAATGGTTCGTGGTGGGAGTCGGTAAAATAGCAAACGAAGCAAGGGTTTACAGCTATCTCATTGATTATTTTGATCGTCATCTAACAAATCAATATAAAACAACCATAGAGTATATATGAGTGTAGATAATGTTAAAGTTGCACATCCCTACTATGTGATCTTACATCTTCATTGTATATTAAAGTCTTCTTGGATGCTGTTTGGACTTTTAGCGAACAGCGTCGATTCAGATCAGAATGGATAGTGTGATCAGATTCTACATCGTTTTCAAATTTCATATGGTTCGTTTTGTTGTAGCGCTACTCAAGATATCCGGGAACATGAACCTCAACATAAACAAAATATCAGAACCTGTCTGATGTATTTGTGTGAAGGTCGTTTAAAATCGTCTGCCTTAAAACCTTTCCCACATACAACAAATCTGCAGCAGATGACTTTGAAAAAACATACCCGAACAAAATTGGTAACTCCCTTTAAATAAGAATACAATTATTGAATAGAGTTGAAAACATTGTGACAAAAGGAGAGATTACTCGTTTTTAGCAATTTCTTGTTTTGTCGCCATATTTTCAAAAAGCCGTCTGCTCAAGAGGCGTCAGAAAGCGTCTATATGGGGGCAAGGGTTAAATGTGCTGAACTTCAGCTTATAGATAGTATAGTCAACGTTTTATATTTGTTCAAAAGTTGTCTAGAAATATTAGAGTACTAATTTCACTTTCATGTACAATAAATATCTAAATATTGAATTTGTATTCTACAATTTAAATTGGGTAATATAAGCCAATTTATTTTACCCACATTTCTTTTTGGGTTCGTCTGCTGTAGTCAGCGTCAACTGCCGTCTATATGAAAAAAAGGAAACACACCATTGTCGAGTTCGTCTGCTGTAGTCAGCGTCAAATGCCGTCTATATGAGAAAAGAGAAAACACTTTTGTCGGCTTCTCACTTCTAGCCTGTTTTTATAATCGGAATTATACGACCTTCAGTTTAGTGTAACGTTGTTACCAAAGTATTGCATGCTAGAACACTTGGTGTCTGAAGTATGATCCGGCGAGCGAAATGTTGTAACTTTGTATTTATTTTTCTAGCAGATAATCCAAAGGATACTCGTCTAGTAGACTGACTTACAATAGTAATAATGACGTCTGCGTTTTTATTTGAGAACATTTGGGGGAAAAAACCACACAAGTCCGTGTAACTTCAAACAGTCTCCCTATATGGTTCATATACTTTAATGATAAAGACGGATATGTTTTCGTTTGAGAACATTTGGAAATAAACTACACAACGTTTTACTATAAAAAATGCCCTCTTTATTGTATTTTATAAAAAGATATGATTATTATTATAGTGTATGAAACATATAGATAGACCTTTTATATTAACACGGTCCTATGTGGGTTTTTTTCCAAAAAAATCAAAGAATAATTTAGACGCCTATGGACTTACCCGAGAGGTTCCGATTGTATATAGCGCTGACATGGTATAATATATCAGATAACAAGCTCAACGTGAATATATTAACCCTTATACTTGTTGAGATTATGTCGGGGATATACTGCCTTTAAACAAAACATTTCCTTCTTGTAGACGCATTGTGTTGCATCTGCAGCAAACGACTTTCAAAAACGTTGTGATACCCGGCCGGGTAGCTCAATTGGTAGCGTATCTGACTCTTGATCCGGAGATCACGGGTTCGATACCCGGTTGCGGCGACATTCTTTCGGGCGATTTTTACATTGCCTCTCACCTCTGATCTATGTGAGAAAGTAGTCAGTGGCTTCGAAAGAATGTTGTGTAAGTACTGGTGTGGGAAAGCCAGGAAAACATGGGTAGGTGCACTGACCGCCGTGATATGACCAAAGATGTTGAAAGCGGCGTTAAACTTCAAACAAACAAGCAACAAAAAACAAAAAACGTTGTGACAAAGGAAGAAATTGCTCATTATGAGCAATTTATCCTTTTGTCTCAAAGTGTTATAGTCCTTTCATATAATTATACTTTCTCTTACGAAGAATTTCCATAATTTTTCCTAGATGTTTTCAATGTCGTCTGCTTATGAATTGTTGTATAAGGGATTTGTTTTGATTTTTTTTTTAGATTAGTCGTCTCTACATAACACTATGAGGTCACGTGAGTCACGTATATTTAGTGATTGGGCTATATACACCAGACGATAAGACGATGTATATGCATGTATGGTTTTAAACTACGGTGCTCGTGTTTACTTACAATTGGTCACGTAAATCTTTTTTCACATGATTTCGTGTTTTTTATTCTTTTACAGCAGACAACTTTTGAAACCACTGTGGCAAAAAGAGAAATTGTTAATTATGAACAATTTCTCATTTTTAAATAATTATACTTTCACTTATCGATAATTAACATAATTTTTCAAAAAGCATCAGCTGCATTTTTGGTTTAATTTGGGACAGGGCTAAGTGCATATAGCAGGACGATGTTTAATATTGGTTTATTTAAACCATATCTGCATTCCTTTAAATAATACAAGTTGCAACCAGTTATTCCAAGCGGTCGATTGGTTTGCGCATGCCATCCGAACATTGAGAATTTGACAGGCATCTACATGCTTTTGCACTGACTATAGTTTGTGATAGGATGTGGCATTTCTCCAAGTTTCGTACTTGAACAAATATAGTATAAGGTCAATTGTCAATGATCCGTCTGTCCGTTCATCCGGAGTCAACCTTTGGTTAATGTTCAGTTTGATTCTGGTATCGTAAGCCTTTGTGTTTAAACGTACGTCCCTAACTCTGGACACAGCTTTTCACAGTTTAATGCAATATCACATGTACAGTCAAACACTAAAGACTACCTTGTAATAGCGATTCCCTGTCTATAGCAACCACACTTTTAGTTTCCTAATTACTCAATTTCTACATAAATGACCCTGTAATTCAAGACCACAATAAAGACCATAGTCTTGCGTTTCACTGGGTGGTCTTTATACACTGATTCCACTGTACTTTTACCTAGATGAATATCATTGTTTGCTACCATCATTCAGTGCCTTTAATTTAACCCTTCCCCGCATGTATACGCTTTCTGATGCCTCTCTAGCAGACGAATTTTGAAGACTTTTGTGTCAAAAGAAGATTTTGCACTTAATGAACAATTTCTCCTTTTGTCACAGTGTATCCAATTCGTTTCAGTAATCACTCATTCAATTTTACAGAGTTTCCATAGTTTTGCCAAGATGTTTTCAAAGCCGTTTGCTGCAGATGTTTTGTATGGGGGAAAGGGTTAGAATGACTACAACAAATATTGAAGTTAAAGGTGCTGAACCAGATTATAGATAGTATAGTCAATTTTAAAACTGTTCAAAAAAATATTAGTTTTGAACTACTTATTACTTAATTTATTGTTACAATTAGCAATATTTGCAAAAGTTTAAAATTTTAAAATTTTGATCTCCGTCTGGAGTTTAGCCCCTTTAATACAAGTTATTTAATTACTACGTTCCTAATGACAAAGGCAGCTCCTGCAAAATAAATAGTTCTAATTGGAGTAATCATCACTCTTAACAGATGATGTGACATATATCGAGTCAGTATTTACAATTCTAAATCAAAGCACTCAAAGTACTTTTTGGAATAATCATCACAACCGTCTTGTTTTAATGCATCGATTTTGATAGAATCGTATAAAAAGATCTCTATCTTGATAAATTTCAGCTCACCTGAGCACGAAGTGCGGTTTTAGCTATTGTAATCACTCATTGTTTGTCATCGTCGTCGTATGTCAGTCGGTCTATGTCCGTCAGTCCCTTAACATCTCCCTACCAGCAACTTTTCTTACTGAACCAACCAAACACATTTTAAAAAATCCACAGGAATGTTCATTATGTGGTATTCTTTCAATGATGTTCAATGAATTGAACTCCATGTAGAACTTTGGTTACTGCGGCATTTAAAAGAGGGAAATTGCCAGAATCTTGACAGAAAGCACTGGGCCGATTTGAATAGCGTGTTCCTTGAGTGACTCAGATTTCCAAATTATATTGATCAATTGAAAAACATTTCCGCCAGTGATCAGATCTTGTTTTCCTTACAACCGTTTTAAAAATAATTTGGCACACGGGTCCCTTGCTGACCAGAGATCAGGGCTCACACCGACCGGAATTAGCCATTTGAGTCATTGGCTAAAGTAGTTAAAAAAAAAACATGTTGCTAAATATCAATTTCACTGTACAATTTCGCTGCAAAAAAGCTCTGTGCTTAAGTTATCAGAAGAGGGTTCATTATTAGAGTTCAGACATTCATGACCGTGTATTACACATATCCTTCTGGGTAAGAAGGTGTGATTAACACGTTCAGATTGAGTGTAACAGGGATAAGAGGGACGATGTACCTTTAAGATTAGTACAAGTAGAGAAATGTCAATTTGAGAAATTATAATGCTTTGAAAGTTATCAGGGGCTCGATATTCTTATATGTACATGGACTACTATCTAAGTTATGTTACACAGGTGAGCTCAAAAAGACCAAAATGATCCTCTTGTGTTTATTAATGTTTTCAAAGAAAACTATGTTAATTGTTAATTGTTAATTGTTAAAAGAGACATATCAGTCATTTTTCCGGTGGCGGCGACGGCCACTTTTCAAACTGTTTGTCAGGTGTATTGTTGTGTCATGGGACATCATTTAAGGGCAACATTATCAAGGTCAATTTCATCTCCAAAATAGATAGCAAGCGTGGCCATGAATCGCTCACCGGAGTGATAACTATGCACCATAAATTGTGTTATGTGTAATTGCTAATATCGGACACAATTTAATCAAGAGAGCCAATAAAACTTCTCGGAGTGGACACTGTAAATCAAACTTATCAATAAAGGACATTTATTATGCTATTATATCTTTGAACAGTTTGTAAGAGGACCAATAAAGTATCATTCCCGTGAAGTTTGGTTGATATCAGTCCAATTGTTTGGGAGGAGATTGTGTTTAAAGCTATATCTCACTTGTAATTATGGAAGCCTTGCTAACGCAATTCTACCATAAATACGAAAGCAACAACAGTGGGCTCTCTCACCTTACAATCGCACGCGGCATGCATATATGAACAAGGGGTGTTAAACGAGCATACAGACATGCGGATATATTTGCACAGCGATAAGTTATTTGTCAATGAAGATGACACAGATACAAATGTTCCGAAACCAGGCAAACCTATAACCGAAAATTACTGAAATGTTAACAGCTTTGTTACTGTCTTAAAGAATAAACAGAGTTACCATACATCTCATTTGAATCATTAGTATCCCCTTTTCATTTTCGCATGAAAACTGAATATATATCATCATTTTAACGTGCAAAGTAACGGATCTTATTTGCGGAGTTGTTATGCCTTTAAATATGTACCGTATGAATTCGCAGTCATGACTCATGTGCGTTGTATAGTTTAATGTACACAAGAAATATGGCGGTACAAATAAATCATTCGAGCCATGAAACAAGACAACTTTACACTTATACATATTTCTATCATCATATTACCCTGACCAACTTATGGGATTGATTGATTGGGTGTAAGGCTGTTTTCAACAATTTGCAGTCATATCACGGCGGTCAGTTCACATATTCGTATGTTTGCACATTATAGACTTTCAAAACACCTGACTGCTTTTCAACTTACGGGCTATGTTATACTGGTTCTGTCAAAGAACTGGACGTTTAGCTTCACTAATTGAATAAGCATATACAATAGGCGTCTGGCAGTAATACAAATGAGTGATGCTTTAGGAAAACCAACCTTAGTATAAGTGTTACAGGTTAAGATAAACAAATATTTAATCTCATTCAAATGAACAGTCATTGCCAGAATTTTAATAACACAGTATGCGACTCGTTTGCGTTCAGTGTAGAACCGGGTCAGACTGTGTGAATGCGCATGCTGGTCTGGATCTACCCTCATAGCCATTGCCTTAAGGTCATATTTTGATGGAATCACTAAACAATGTTAACGGGGAGCGACAGGGTCTGATCTCTAGGATCATGCAGACCACTGTACTCGCAAATAGGTGGATACGGTATCGATATTACCAAGTAATACATGCGATTTCTTTTTTTTAACCCTTTCCACTATTTCTACGCACCTGAAACTTACTTTTGTTGTAATGACAGTGGGGAAAAGAGATTTTGTTGATAAAGAACAATTTCTAATTTTGCAAGAGAATGTTCAATACTTATAGTTTCATTTATAGAGAAGGTCCATATGTTTGTCTAGATGAGTCGTCTGATGCTTACTTGTCATATGTGGGAAATGGTTATCTAATATTATAATTCAAGAGTCGTCTCATTGAACGTTGATTTGTTGATAAGTATCTTTTCCATTGTTTTTGTAAACATCACACTTGAGCGTTTACTATTATTTCCGCGTTTTTATCAAGTGGAGTGGTCAAAGATCCCGATTCATCATATGGCATGTGTTAACACTTCAGTTCATCTGGCGTCAGATTTACTATCTTCAATCTACAACGGTAGTCGGGGATGTCCATTTTGACAAATCCACATGCTCATTCTGTGTCATGGTACAGCTAGGTGACGGGTATGGAATCAATTTGTGTAACGGCAAGAAGTATAATTCAAAACCGTAACAACCTGTACGGAACCTCCGTCCTCCGTTGTAGACTGTAAACAGTGAGATTGCGAATATAAAAGGATATGTTTGTAACTTTTCTAAGTGCTCTAAGTGGTCTAAATCTTAATATTGCATTGTTGTTTTGCGACCTGACTCTTAAATCTGAACATTGCATAAGGATCTACTTTACATGTTGTTTAAATGAGACGTTTAGGAAGAAAAATTACTTTTGTCAAATCATCGGAGAGAAAGAATGGTCGATCTGGCATTTGAACACACTATCCTTGAATTGATAGGTCTCTTCTTTGCCGATGAGCTATCGCGACCAGCAACTAACTTATGACAAGTGTAGAACAAAACTATCTGCTCTCCAGAAACATGTTTATTTTGAGAAAAACTATTACTACTAAAATACTCTGTCACTTATTGACGAAAAATGAAGATCCAGATCAAACTGGATTGATCTCGACAAAAATGTCATCTGATTGGTGTGACGCTCGTATTCGAAGACCTTTAAATAGCGATCCGCTCGCTCACACATAGTATGTGGAAACGTTGCTTCCTGTGTTTTCTTTTTTTTCAATACTTGAATTATTCATTAACTGTTGTGAAAATCAACTGACCGCAGATACTTGAATACATCATTCGGACCATCGCAATCAAAACTGGATAGACACAGTTCCTCGTGAACGTTTGTTTGACAAAGTCTAGTTTTATACGCTTTCCAACGAATATTCACGAAGATACCTATTGTCGAGTATAATGGTCTAAATGTTTATAGAGATCACACAAACCCTTCGTTCCTCCATTTAACAGTTCAGGTATTCCATCTAAATATGACCGGCGCTCTGCAAAAACTGACCTTAAGGCATTTGCAACTTGTGTAGAACCAGACAAGCATACGCACCCGCGCAGACTGATCTGGTTCTACATTGTTCGCAAATGTGTCGCATTATGTTTCAATAACCTTCTGACGCGACAAATTACGTCTGTATTTGGAAATCAGGTTACCTTAATCGCTATTTATTTTACAATCATTAACGTAATGTAACTGGGACTAAGATTGAGTGAGAATGAAAAGGTATGCTTGTTTTTGCTTGGTGCATGGTGTTGCTTATAGACACAGTTGACTCGCGATAAGTCGATTACTGGCTATCTCGAATATATTGTTTCATTCCAACAATTTCCATGAATGGATCAGTTCATTAAAACAGTGTAACAGCAGTTCTGATAACTCATACGAGCACTCGGAAGCCGATGCACTGCTTTCTTGAAGTGATCTTATCCCTTGCTCGCTTTTCTCAATAAATAGTTAAGTACATGTATTAATTAACTACGAAGCAGTTTGTGTCCCCCTTTCGAGTTCCTGTTATCGTGAGTTTACTGTAGGAAACGTCGAAACTGTTTTTGTCGTTGTTATTTCTAGACACTAATTGAAATATGGATTTTGCGTACATTTTTATTTCATTGTTACTTCTGCCATTGAAGTTCGTCATGTGCGATATTCATATCCAACAGTAGGGCATTACAATGTCTCAGATAAATGAAGCCTGAATTTCAAGTGATTGGAATTATTGGGGTTTGGTTTATATTTTGTTGTTGTTATAAGAACGTAACGAGCAACTGCCGATATAAAAAATACATTTATTTTGTTAGTATCTCTGCTCGCCATATGAATAATTAACAAATCAAATCAATTCCGAAAGAGTTGTTCATATTTTAGCACAATGGACATTTTTAAAAACAATTTCAATCAATTGGGTTTTAATTATGATTTGTAAATAGTACGTGCATGATGATGGATATGTTGTTCATGATGCAGTGTATGCCGATAAATAGCATTGTGTGTATGCTGATTGGTATTGTGTGTTTGCCGATAAATAACATTGTGTGTATGATATTGGGTATGATGATGTTCATGATGACGTGTATGATGTGTATGACGATATATACATGTAGCAATGCGTTTATGACTATGTATACATGTAGCAATGCGTTTATGACGATAGGTATTGCCTGATTGACGATAAAAAGCATTGTGTGTATGATATTGGGTATGATAAAGTTCATTATGCTGTGTATAATGTGTATGACGATGAATAGCAATGCATCTATGACGACAGGTAGTGTGTGTATGACGATGAATAGCATTGTGTGTATGACGATTAATAGCATTTTGTGAATGACGATAAGTAGTGTGTGTATGACGATGAATAGCAATGTGTGTATGACGATTAATAGCATTTTGTGAATGACGATAAGTAGTGTGTGTATGACGATGAATAGCAATGTGTGTATCACGATGCATATCAGTGTGTGTATGGCGATGAATAGCATTGTGTATATGGCGATGAATAGCATTGTGTATATGAGGATGAATAGTAATGTGTGTATGACGATGAATAGCAATGCATATATAACGATAAGTATTGTGTATATGACGATGAATAGCAATTTCTATATGACGATGAATATCATTGCGTGTATGCCGATGCATAGCAATGAGTGTATGACGATGAATAGCAATTCCAGTATGACGATAAGTATTGTGTGTATGACAATGAATAGCATTGTGTGTATGACGATTAATAGCATTGTGTTTATGACGATAAGTATTGTGTGTATGACGATGAATAGCATTGTGTGTATGACGATGAATAGCATTGTGTTTATGACGATAAGTATTGTGTGTATGACAATGAATAGCATTGTGTGTATGACGATGAATAGCATTGTGTTTATGACGATAAGTATTGTGTGTATGACGATGAATAGCATTGTGTGTATGACAATGAATAGCATTGTGTGTATGACGATGAATAGCATTGTGTTTATGACGATAAGTATTGTGTGTATGACGATAACTAGCATTGTGTGTATGACGATAAGTATTGTGTGTATGACGATAAGTAGTGTGTGTATGACGATAACTAGCATTGTATGTATGACGATAAGTATTGTGTGTATGACGATAACTAGCATTGTGTGTATGACGATAAGTATTGTGTGTATGACGATAAGTATTGTGTGTATGACGATAACTAACATTGTATGTATGACGATAAGTATTGTGTGTATGACGATAACTAGCATTGTGTGTATGACGATAAGTATTGTTTGTATGACGACGAATAGCATTGTGTATATGACAATAAGTATTGTGTATATGACGATAAGTATTGTTTATATGACGATAAGTATTGTTTGTATGACGATGAATAGCATTGTGTATATGACGATAAGTATTGTTTGTATGACGATGAATAGCATTGTGTATATGACGATGAATAGCATTGTATGTATGACGATAAGTATTGTTTGTATGACGATGAATAGCATTGTGTATATGACGATAAGTATTATTTGTATGACGATGAATAGCATTGTGTGTATGACGATGAATAGCAATGCATGCATAACGATACGTATTGTGTATATGACGATGAATAGCAATGTGTATATGACGATAATTATTGTGTGTAAGACGATGAATAGCAATGCATGAATAACGATAGGTTTTGTGTGTATAACGATTAATAGCATTGTGTATACGACGATAGGTATTGTGTGTATGACGATGACTAGCATTGTGTGTATGACGATGAATATCATTGTGTGTATGACGATGAATAGCATTGTGTGTTTGACGATGAATAGCATTGTGTGTATGACGATGAATAGCATTGTGTGTATGACGATGAATAGCATTGTGTGTATGACGATGAATAGCATTCTGTGTATATCGGTGAACAGTGTTGTGTGTATGACGATGAATAGCATTGAGTGTATGACGATGAATAGCAATGTATGTATGACGATAAGTATTGTGTGTATGACGATGAAAAGCAGTGTGTGTGTGACGATGAATAACATTGTGTGTATGACGATAGCTTTTGTGTGTATGACGATGAATAGCATTGTGTATGAAGATAGCTATTGTGTTTATTACGATGAAGAGCAATGTGTGTATGACGATAGGTTTTGTGTGTATGACGATAAGTATTGTGTGTATGACGATGAATAGCATTGTGTGTATATCGGTGAACAGTGTTGTGTGTATGACGATGAATAACATTGTGTGTATGACGATGAATAGCAATGCATGTATGACGATAAGTATTGTGTGTATGACGATGAATAGCAGTGTGTGTGACGATGAATAGCATTGTGTGTATGACGATAGCTTTTGTGTGTATGACGATGAATAGCATTGTGTGTTTGAAGATAGCTATTGTGTGTATTAAGATGAAGAGCAATGTGTGTATGCCGATAGGTTTTGTGTGTAGGACGATAAGTATTGTGTGTATGACGATGAATAGCATTATGTGTATGACGATAAATAGCAATGCGTGTACGACGATTAATAGCAGTGTATGTATGACGATGAATAGTAACGCGTATATGACGACGAATAGCATTGGGTGAATGATATTGGGTATGATGATGTTCATGGTGGCGTATATTATGTGTATGATGATGTATAGCAATACGTGTATGACGATAGGTTTTGTGTGTTTAACGATAAATATTATTGTGTGTATGATATTTGGTATTGTGTATTATTTGTCGATGATAGGTATTGTGTATTGACGATGTATAGCAATGCGTGTATGACGATAGGTATTGTGTGTTTGAAGATAAATAGCATTGTGTGTATGATATTCGGTATGGTGATGTTTGTGGTGATGTTTATGATGTGTATGACGATGTATAGTAATGCGTGTATGACGATAGGTATTGTGTGTTTGACGATGTATAGCAATGCGTGTATGACGATAGGTATTGTGTATTTGAAGATAAATAGCATTGTGGGTATGACGATGGGTATTGTGTGTTTGACGATAAATAGCATTTTGTGTATGATATTTGGTATGGTGATGTTTATGTTGATGTGTATGATGTGTATGACGATGAACAGTAATGTGTGTATGACGATAGGTATTGTGTATTTGACGATGTATAGCAATGCGTGTATGACGATTGGTATTGTGTGTTTGAAGATAGAAAGCATTGTGTGTATGATATTTAGTATGGTGATATTCATGGAGATGTTTATGATGTGTATAACGATGAATATTAATGCGTGTATTACGATAGTATTGTGTGTTTGAAGATAAAAAGCGTTGTATAATATTTGGTTTGGCGATATTCATGGTAAGGTGCATGATGTGTATGAAGATGAATAGTTATGCGTGCATGACGATAGGTATTGCGTGTTTGACGATGTATAGCAATGCGTGTATCACGATAGGTATTGTGTGTTTGAGTATGTATAGCAATGTATGTTTGAAGATAAAAAACATTTTGGGTATGATATTTTGTATGGTGATGTTCATTGCGATGTGTATGATGTCTAAGATAAGATATGATAAGATATATTTTATTAGAGTGACATGTGTATAACAATTACATACAAATATGAATACAATTAACACACCCGGCCGCGTTGGGCCTATAAGTCACTTTAGGTACAGAGTAATAATTTAAACATAATAGTAACATATTTACAAGTAAATATAGTATATGAAAAGTTAGTTTCACAAAGAAGATCAAGAAAATGATATTATCATTTACTAAATGAACTATTTAGATTTAAAGAAACAATTTATATAATACTTTAGTTATATATAAAGCATTGATCTGCGTTTTTTAAATGCAGTTGAAATAAAAGAAGCACATAGTCTGGGTTTCTCACATACTAACATTTTAAGTTTATCTATTTCTGAAAAAGTATGAAATTGGTTGTGTTTAATTGAAATATTTCGAAATAATAATTGTCTTTCGTTGCTATAAAGATTACGTTTCAAAAGAAAATGAGTTTCATTTTCAATAGAATTTGAAGAACATACTAAACATACCCGTTCTTCTGGTTTTTGACCAACAAATCTACCGGTTTCAATTCTAAGCAGAAGTATTCCACAGCGCAATTGAGCTAAAAACGAACGTTCTGTTTTCATCTAGATTGATTTTAACGTAGTTTTCACAACAATATTCTGTTTTAAATGTGACGTATGTGCGTAGTTTGGCAACGTTATGTATACCCTTAAGCCAAGTTTCGTTGTGCTTTGATAAAAGAAGTCGTTCAATAATGTTGACGTCGCAAGTGAGTTTATCTCTATAAATATTCTCCATATTAACAGAAGTTAAAATACTTTTTACATCAGAACACCAAGACTTGGTACTGTATGAATAATCAAAGAGGAAAACTTTCTTTGTTATTCTTGAGTTATTCATCTTCACTAACCTATTCCATAGACGTAAGATATTAAACCAACGTCTTATTTTACATGGGACCCACCCGATCTGTGTATGCCGATGTATAGCAATACGTGTATGACGATAGGTAGCGTGTGTTGGACGATAACAAGCATTGTGTATGATATTTGGTATAGTGATGTTCATGGTGATGTGTATGATGTGTATGACGATGAATAGTAATGCGTGTATGATGACAGGTATGGTGGCAGTTACCATGTATATCGAGAATAGCATACACATATTTTCAGTCTGATCTGGTTCTAACACTGTTCGCCAATGTGTCGCATGTTTTAATAACCTTCTAACAATAATTGTTATTTGAATGAGATTAAATTTTTTTTTTTGCATTCTGTGTCTTCTCTAAACTTGTAACAATTACACCAAGGTCTGCATTAAATACCGCTAATATCTATAACTTCATAAAACCTATTTCAGTTGCTCATAAGATAAGTAGGGCTTCACTTCCAGTTGTATGTCAGAACGTGTATTTAGGCATATATAACATGAATCATGATGCACAGGCTCTCCTGAGCATTTCCTGTACACAGATGTATAAAGACGTCTAACCGCTAGTGTATATAATGGGAACCAGTATCTCATATCACATAATTTGGTCAGGGTAAGATGTAGATAGAAATATGGATAACTTTAAAGTTCACTTGTTTCATGGTCAAAATTTGTAACGACATTTTTCGTTCGTATAAAATCTACCTTAGGGGAAAACACAAACGCAGAGCTAAAATAAAGCTTCTTCTTTTCGCCTTCGTCTGAAGTGAGAAACGATCAGTTAAACATTTCACAAATACAGAAGGTATTATGAGCAGCAGATGAAAATTCTCATTTTGCCACAATGTCAACTGCTTTATTCAATTAATAAGTTTTGATATTTTTCAGATTTTGAGTTTCTGTTATTAAGATTTTTCAATGCAGGC
Organism: Serripes groenlandicus; assembly: GCA_031761405.1. Lineage (NCBI taxonomy): Eukaryota > Metazoa > Mollusca > Bivalvia > Cardiida > Cardiidae > Serripes > Serripes groenlandicus. Next base: position 140,144,908 of record JASEVX010000002.1, on the reverse strand, counting down.
GACTTTTAAGAAGTGTACCAGGGAAAGGCTAAGTCCTTATTTACAGTGACTCATCAAGTTTATGATAATACAGAAGTATAATCAAAGCACTTAAAGTGCTGTGGGGCGGTACCACATGTATGAGTGAATAAGCTGGTAACCTGTTGCAGTGTTTGGCGTGTAACAACAGTAGTAAAGGCAAAAATGCATATATAGATTAAACATTTATTTCAGATGTTTCCAGATATCTTTAAGTGAACACTTGACTGGTAGACATGATTGATATTAACAATAATAAATGTGTGATAATACTATGCCTAAATGTATAGAGTATAAACATTTATTTTAGAAACAGTCAAGTGGTTAGATATTCGTGTTTCCAACAATCATATAGAACAGAGGAGACAATTACAATATGTACAGTTGAATATTTACAGCGCCTGCTTTACATATTTGCATCATCACCACACAAATATGTAATGACTATATACTGTATAGCTTTTATCATTGACATTCGCTACTTACAATAAATAAACATGTATCACTGCTACACTGTTACACGTGTAACTGTTACGAGTATGGCCAACTCATATGCCTATTCCGACAACAACTTTCGGCGTCATATCTCTAAAGACATCCTTAAAAGTTATTTACAGTATAGTACGAGGGTTCATCATTTACATATTGTCTAAATTTTCCGTCCAAATCATTAAAAAAATCATATATATTATTTTGAGTATATCGCATAGAAGATATGAATTTAAGGTCTGTTAATTTAATATGTATTGCACACTTACGAGTTTTAAGATAAAAAGGAACGCTTGGTCGGCGCTCTGTCTAAAATGTACGTTTACAAATGTTTTGCCTGTCTTTCACAACTGTAGTTTCCTTCCACGTTTATCTTTGAACGTCCGCCAAATTACGTCATATATAACTCTGACGTCATAACCAATAAACTGTTAAAATTTATGACGTACGTCATTTACGTTTAGAAGTCGTTATGTTCTGACTTAATTACGTATAGTTCACTTGTACTCATGACATCATTGTGGATCACACATTTCTGATAAATAAAGAAACTAAACATTTGAACAATATTACAATTGATATCATGTGTACAGGTTCAGAGGGTCTTCTGACCATTCGATAATCAGAACAAAGGCTACGAACATTACATTGGCTTTAGCCCCTTTCCCGCATACACCACATCCTCATCAGATGCCTTTGAAAACATGGCAAAAAAAAAAAATGAAAATCGTCAGTATATGAAATTAATTTTCAAGAATAGAGTAGACAACATTGTGGCAAACAGAAATAGTTGATCATTATATTCAATTTCTTCTTTTAACATATGAGCCAATTAATGTATCTATTAATAAAATCTTTTAATTTTTGCATCTCAAAAACAGAGGGCAAGCGTGGCCCTGAATCGATCACCTGAGTGATAGCTACATGTATGTAACAACAGTTTTGTTTATGTGTAACTGCTAATATCGGATAAATGATTTTTTTCAATAATGAACATTTGTTATGATATTTAATCTTTGAACAGTTGGTAGGAGGACCACACACAGTATCATTCCCGTGAAGTTTGGTTGATAACAGTCAAATTGTTTGGGAGGAGCTTGTGCTTAAAGCTAAACGTACATATTATCCCTATGCTCGGGCAGCATGGCGGGTATCTTTTTAAAACAATCAATATTGCTCGAACAAATTACAAATGCGTCTTTATATCAGACACAGACTTGAATAGAAAAGGACCTATCAAGTTTTGTCAGTTTGCCCCTTTTCCGGCTGCCATGTTTTTTCAACCCATTAATACGGCTTAAGCAAATCTTTTAGAGGGTCACTCAAGGAACATTTGTACTCATTTATCTCGGAATCTGACAAGCGGATTCAGAGGTGACGAATTTTACAGCTTATGCATTTTACTCTCTTCTTGCTGCCGCAGCAACAACAGTTGTGTTTATAATTTATATCTTTGAACAAATTTGAAAGAAGACCACCAAAGGAAAATTCATGTAAAGTTGTGTTGGGATTTCCCAGTGGATTAGGATGAAGCTAAAAGTTCAATTTACCCTTTTCCTGATCAATCAATCAATATGGCTTAAAGAATTATGAAGAGGGTCACTGAGGGAACAACCAAAACAATTACTTTGATAAGAATAGAGTTTTAAAATGTTGTATTTTTGCCCTTTTCTGATGCCGCCTGGCTCCTCTTGATCAACAAACGGATTTCTCGTAAGGAACATTTCTACTAAATAACTGTAATCGGACAATAATTTTAAATATTGGGCATTTTACTCTCTTTCTCACATACCGCACAAACAAGAGTTCTACATAATTCTTTGAACATAATTAAGAAAAGGACCGCCAAAAGAATATTCCTTGTTTTTTTGTCCAGTGGTTAAGGATGAGATGAGATGAAGACATGTAGTAAGTCTCTGAATGAACAGTTCTGCTAAATTATTTTTAAATCAGACGAGCACTTTCATAAGAATGTAGTTTTAAAATGTTGTCATTTTGCCCCTTTTCTTATACCGCATGATTGCCGAGTTGAACAACCAATCAATACCATTATATTAGTAGGAGTTATCCAACGATGGTATCAGACAAGCTAAATCAGAGGAAAATATTATAAAAGATTGGGCAAATATCACCCTGTCTGATGCCGCAGCAATTTCTCCGTAGAAAATAAATATACCGCGCAATTCATTCATCAGGATTGTTATTTTTTAATAGCATAGAAAACATTGTGGCAAAAGGAGATATTGCTCTTTGTATCTCCTTTTGCCACAATGTTTTTAAAAGTTGTCTGCAGCACATACATCTGCAAGTGGGAAAACGTGCTATTTAAATATCACATACAAATCTACTTTGTCAGAATGAATATTTCTATTTTTGTTACAAAAGGGAACAAAGGGTTATAATTTACAAAGCTTAATTTGTTCAGGCGGTCGTACACACACTGGGGGTTGGGCGTTGTGATATCCTTATCCTTTATTATACTCAAATATGATATTTACACATTCAGAGACTTGTAATCTTAGTTGGTTACCTAGAATAATTGATAATTATTTTACTTATTTGACCTTTGCTAATGTTTGCATTTGTAATTCAGTCACGAATTTATTACACTATTTCTTTAGCGTACTGATATGATAGAAATGTTGTTCTCAGTCATTTACATCAATTGACTCTAAAATATCACTTATAACTCTGTTAGCCTTGCTATCGCAATTCTACCAATAAATCAAAGCACTGAAAGTGTTGTGGGACGGTACCCATGGTATGAGTGGGAAAAGATGGTCAACTGTTCAATTTTTTGGAAAGATACAACACAAGTCACACAATTTCAAATAATGTAAACAAAAAAGCAGAAATGCATACAGTTCAAACATTTATTTAAGACAGGGTTAACCTTATTTACAGAGATCTTTAATTAAACTCTTAAACGGTAGATATAGTTTAGATAACCAAACACATTTGTAATAGGTAATTTATCACATAGACAAACTCTACAGCAGATGATTTGAAAATGTCTAACTAACGATATTGGTAAATCTGTATTAATGAAACTAAAAGTATTGACGTGTGAGGAAAACATTGAAGAAACTGTCGAAATTGCTCATGTCATTCTTCTGTTGAATATTAGACAACATGTGTCTGTAGTGTAGAAAGGGTCAAATAGTACCTGTATCAAAGCTGTTTATTATCTAGAGTATCTAATGAATCAACTTAATTGCAACACTCTTAGTAAAGAGTCACACGAGGAACATTTGAAAAAATGTGATCTCTAGAGTGTTTACAAGATTTTTCTCAATATTGACCTAGTGGCCTTGTTTTTGACCGGACCATATTCGAACTTAGCCTAGATATCATCAAGATAAACATTCTGGTAATGTTTCAACATGCTCAAGTTAAAAACAAGGCTTCCAGAGCCTTAACAAGATTTTCCGTCAATTTGTCAAAGTGACCTAATTTTTGACTCAACATGACCAATGTCTAACTTGGCCTGTATGTTATCAAGAAAACCTTTCTGACAAAGTCTCGAGCCACTTAAGTCAAAAATGCGATCTCTTTAGTGTTAAAACAAGATTGTCCTACAACTTGGCATAGTGACCTAATTTTTTACCAAACATGACCCATATTCGAACTAAATATAATAAATAACAAACATTCTGACAAAGTTAAAGCATGCTCAAGCTCAAAATGCAGCTTCCAAAGTCTTAACAAGATTTTCCTTCAACTTGGCTTAGTGCCCTAGTTTTTGACCCAACATAACCCATATTTGAGCTTGGCCTATCATCAAGACAAATTTTCTGACAAAGTTTCAAACTGCTCAAGACAAAAATGCAGTATCCATAGTGTTAACAAGATTTTTCTACAATTTGGCTCAGTGACCTAGTTTTTTACCCATATTCGAAAGTAGCCTAGATATCATACAAGCAAAATTTCTGACAAAGTTTTAACATGCTCAAGTAAAAAATGCGGCGACAAAAGTGATAACTAAAATTTCCTTTAATTTGGCATAGTGACCTGGATTTGACCTGACATGACTTAATTCGAACTTGGCCTAGAAATAAAAACTGAATAAGTTTCATGAAGATTGGATGACAATAGTGGCATACAGAGTGCTAACATATATATATATATATAGTTTTGTAATCACCGATTCCTTGGGTCTATGATAAACCTCATCCTCGAATTTTTGGGTCATTTTCAATGTATTGGGTCATTTTCCATTTATTGGGACAAGACCCAAAACTTTGCCGTCCCAATAAAACATTATGTTTTAAAATGTTTGAAAGACTCTTCTGTTCGAATTGGGCCTGTCTTCCTAAACCAATATATTGGGTTCCAAAATCTGATCCTATTGAAATTCCATATTTTGCTTCATTTTGTATATAATTTATATATAAATTCGACCAATGAAATGTAAGGGCGCAATCGGAAGGTAACCAATCGGAATACTCTACCCAGAATGCAGCATGAGAAATGAAAAATGGTGGAATACTCACGTGAAAATGTAAGTTGTTTATCACCTGTGTGTGCATCGTTATGTTGTTGGTAATGAGTCATATTGACTATTACATAGTCAGTTAAAAGTAATATGAAAGTAATATGAAATAAAGGCACTGCCTTTGATGCAAACACACTCTGAGAACCTGTAAAATGAAGTTGGCTTCAAGCTGGGGGTCAAATCGGATCTTTCTCGCTTACTAAGTTACATGAATGTAATGTCAACTTGTAGCATTGATCGTAAACCACTAGACAAGGAAGCTGAAGACTTTAAATACCCTGTAACAAATCAGTGCTGACTGTATCAAATTCCAGACATTTTAAACATTTCGTCTGAATATTAATGAGTGTCATTGGAATATTAATGAGCGACAAGTTCAATCTGTTTTGTAATATGTTTGGATACTTCTATGATTGAGTTTCAAATATTGGAAGTGTTTATTCTAGAAGGGGTTGGGTGGGCGGGGGGGGGGGGGGGGGGGGGGCAGCGGGGTGGGGTCCCATTAATTTTGATAAATCCCCAAAATTCTATACCAAATTGCGTTTTTGGTAAAAAAAAAACCACAACATTTTCAAATCCTATATAATAAACACAGAATTTGCGGTTTCTTATGTTACAGAACAACTAGGTTGTCCTGTTCATTACAGGACAACCACCGGACATTCACCTAAATTAATGTTTGTTCAGTTTTGACAAAATTATGGCCCTTTTTAACTTAGATATTTCACGTTAAAGTTTCGTGTTTTGTCTTTTTCTCAGAAACCACTAGGGGTATTAAATTGAAATTCACACATGCCTTTTAGGTGTTGAGACGTAGTTCCTGGCCAAGTTCCATAACTCTGACATGCATTTTGACAAAATTATGGTCCTTTTTAACTAAGAAATTTCACGTTAAGTTTTCGTATTATAAAAAGATGACTCGACTTTTGTTGAAGTTTTGCATGTAAGCTCATAAAATTATCTCTGTAACTACTAAAGGATTCACTTGAAACTTCACACATGTATTCTGGGTCATAATGTAAGCTCATATGCCAAGCCCCATAACTCTGACTTGCATTTTAGCAGATTTATGCCCCTTTTTGAACTTAGTACATTCTGGTTAAAGTTTTGCGTGCAAGTTTGTATCTCTGTAATTACTAAAAGTATTCACTTGAAACTTCACACATGTATTTGGGGTAATAATGTTGCATTTTAGCAGATTTATGCACCTTTTTGGACTTGGAAAATTCTGGTTAAAGTGTTGCGTAATAGCTCATAACTATGTAACTACTGAAACTAATTACTTGAAACTTTACACATGTATTTGGAGTCATAATGTAAGCTCATATGCCAAGCCCTATAACTCTGACTTGCATTTTAGCAGATTTATGCCCTTTTTGGACTTAGAATTCTGGTTAAAGTTTTGCATGCAAGCTGGATCTCTGTAACATGTTGTACTTAAATTGATTCTTCGAATAGTTGAGCGTGCTGTCCAGTGACAGCTCTTGTTTTTTTTGCCAAAACATGCGGCGATAATCAGCCCCATTCCCCCTCTGAAAAGGATAACAAAGGTAACAAATAAAAAATGGTAAATATACAGGAAAGTATGATAAATAAACAGAGTTTGAATCAGTGTCGAAAGAAGAAATTGTTCATCATGAAAATGTTTTCATTTTGTGACAATTTTACAAAAGCCGTCTGCTGCAGATGCGTCAATATGCATTTCCATGTTGGTAAACATAATTTACATTCGTGGTATGGGCGGATTTAATCTGTGTATTTATAAATCTGAGGATGAAGTGTTACTTTCTGTTTCGCATATTGAATTCTATCATAACCTATATTCACGTTACATGCATACGCGAGTATAGTGTATGTTTGTTTGAAAAGTGTTTTATCCCAATTAAAACAGTAATTCAGTTATATCACGCTGTTTATGATAGATAACCAATACTGTTGGTGAATTTATCCGGACGTCAGTGAATAAGTTATCCCTCTAACCATGTGTGCAGAGGAGGTAATCCATAACTCACATGCAGTGTATATAGCACGATATATACATACATATACCATATACCTCATAAACTGTAGGGATTGAATCGCTCCGAATGCACTGATGTTGGAAAATAACACTATATATGTGTTGAAGAGAAAAATATGTATAGATGTTATTTAATACAATTTAAGCAGTTAAAGCAGTGATGCATGCTAACTAGATATATATAGATATATATCTAGTTGTAAGTTCGTGTATTCTCTTTGTTTCGTTTTCTGTGTAACCACTGTTTTTCGTCTGTCTAGTAACATAACGAAGCATGCGTAGTGTTTCTGAATTGCGTTGGAGAAAATTATAAGAGTGTGGGACGATACGATAGTCCAATAAATTAAACAAGACGATGTCAACATATCAAAGATTGGCTCGTGTTTCGTAAACATTCTTAAGACATTTTAAAGCTTAAAAATATGCGTCCTTAAACGATATAATTACAACATTTGCAATTTGAATATTAAAGACGAACATCCTAAATTTGTTTCAATTGATAAAACCACTGCCTGTATGTCTACGTAGCAGTATGAAACGATGTATCCGTGTCGATAAAATGATAAATTGTATACTAAATGAGAAACATCACATGGAAATCGAACTTAAGACCTTCTGACATATTGGCAATATCGATCAAAGTTACATAATTGTAAAGTATTTTAGTCAAAACCGACCTTTAAATGTTTCTATGCCAAGCGTACGAATAGATAGCGAACAGGGCGGCGAATTCTGATCTGACAGAGCGGAGAAACATGCTGATCTGGATGGATGCTGGTCGTCATGTCCCGAAGTAGCTGTTCTTGTGAGTATATTGGTGACCAATATGTACTGTTTATTGATTAATTTGGGTATATTGGTGACCAATATGTACTGTATATTCATTGACTTGGGTATATTGGTGACCAATAAGTGCTGTATATTGATTGATTTGGGTATATTGGTGACCAATATGTACTGTATATTGATTGATTTGGGTATATTGCCGTTTTCATTCAATTTGATAGTCATATGACGGCGACCAGTTTTCTTATCCATGCAAACTCACAAAACCTGAATTGACTGAGCTACTTGGGCTTGGTTCGACATAACGACCATTTATCTATAAGTGTAAGGTATTTTAGTCATCATCGTCCCTTAAAGGATTCCGATAGAAGTGTACGACTATTTTGCGATACGTTCAAATCATAATCTGTCCTATATTTAACAAATATATAGCAGACGACTTTGACAACACATGTGCAATGAGTACACATACTGTAAGCGAATGTTTACATATTGGATAGGATTAAAACCATTTTGAAAGGGGGAGCATTTGACGAATACGCGCGTATATATAACCTTTTATCGACCATTACATTCCTTAATCAAAAGAGGCAGACGTATACAGGAACTGTTCCTACAACCAACACGTATGCAGTGTTTCACTGCTATAAAGGCGTTTCCTGTGACTCTCACTAATACAATCGGTATTACTAAGCTTGGCACTGTTTCATCAGTCGCAACTTTGAGCGTCAAGGAAGCGACGAATATAGAGTCAAGCTTATGGACACTATCTACACTTAAAAGCTTGTGTTTTGAATATGTTGTTGAAAATATTGTCACTATTGAAAAAGTTGTTCATTGCCAGCTTTCTCTCTTTATTTTGTCAGATGTTTTCAAAACTCGTCTGATTCAAATGAAATGCGTATAATTGAATGTTGTGTTATCCAATATAAAACATTATATATACACATACTTATCTACAGGTAATGTTCATGTCAAATGTTGCTTTCAAATATATTGTTTTCCAATTTAACTTTTAGGTAATGATAATCCAAGCAGGTGGAGCTCAGTAATTCTTTACTCACATACATCACGAGTCAGGGTTCTCCCTGGCTCATTTTTCCTTTGCGCCAACACTTTCGCCAAATTCAAAAAGTTGGTGCCATTTTCAAGACATTGGAGCCAAACTGGAGCCAGACCATTTTTTTTTAGAAACCTAAATTATGTGTACTTTGGGAAATACTGGTGCACGTGTATTATGCTATCTTCACAAGTCAGGTGTCATAATCTATCCAACATTAAATTGATCAAAAAGATTGGCTCTTATCTATCGCCTGCAGCGTTGGTGGTTTGATAAAGGCTTGTGTATAGTACTGGGAAGGCCCCTTTATCTCTGCTAACAGCCATAGCTGTGTAATTAAACCCTTAATCCTTCAATGTATACTTTGTTTTACCCAAAATCAAATTAAAGTCGTAGTGCTAAAAGCTGGTGTAAATAGGTTGGCGCCATCAATTTGCGCCAAATGTTATTTTCTTGCGCCACTTTTTTCATTCTTGCGCCATTGGCGCCATTTGCGAAGCCCACCGTGAACCCTGGACGAGTGTTTGTTTGCTTGGCAACAGCCTTACTGGTTGTTACTATCGACCTTGTTATGCATTTGAGTATTTATACACGGGGCGAAGTCTGCATCACCGAGACGCAGCAATTTGATTCAGAGTGACAATGTTTAACGACAATTTGAAATGATTAAATGCCTATTATCACAAGACGATAACGATTTCCAACGTATCTGCACCCTTTGGTTACAGCCTTGAACATTTGTGGTACAACAGAAAACATGTTGAAAGCGGCGTTAGTCACCATACAAAGAAACAAAACAAATATCATGCCGACTAGAGTGGCTAAAACACTATTGTACATCAAGTCTGTATAAACATGCTCCAGGAAAACCAACGTACATGCAAGTGTTTTAAATGCAAGTGTTCATTACAGTATACCTATGCATCTGTGCTATCCAATCTATGTGTTGTATTATCGCAAATTTCCTAGGACAAACGTGAAGTGTAAAGATATTACCATCCCTACAATCTAAGTTTACTTTAAAACGCCCTGACGTATCTAATAATACGTTATAGTGTTTCAAATTAAATCACATGTTGTATTGTTTGATTGTTAACGTTCCTTGGTTTAAACAAAACCCTCTTCCTCTCTTATACCTTTATTATTAGATTGAGTCTGTAGGTGTTCGTAACATTTCACATATGATCAGCTTTTCTACTTGATTGGCATTCTGTCTTGTTTTCGACAGAGTTCACTTTTATCAGACATACTCTCATTCAAATCGAGAGTGAGATGGCAACCCTATATAAGTCATAATCAAGCAATGTCATAAGCTATCTACATGAATTGACGAGAACAATCTGACAATAAACATACTAGCTTCACATTATATTCATGTGATAGATATATTCATCGATATAAGTTTTAGTCTAGAGTTAAGAGGGGTTATTACAATGCATAACTCTTTCCCTCGTTTAGAAGCTTTCTGACGCATCAGCATACTCCCTTTGCCACAATGTTTCCAACTATCTTTCAGTAATTCTACTTTGATTTATAGAGATATTCCATTCTTTTGTTCCGATGATCTCAAAGTCGTTTGCTGCTGCAGTTTGGTTGTATATGTCAAGGGTTAAAAACCCTATGATACAAATCTTAAACTTAAATCAACTCAATCAGTACAATCAAGGGTTAGGGGAACTTAATCCCGACGCACGATTCATCAGCTCGTGTTGAATTGTTTCACAAATAATGATGTTGGACATGCACTAAACAATTGATTTAAATAAGGTAAAATTAATCACTGCACGCTGATGCTGCAGTGCTTTTTTCATCCACACAAAAGTACTTTCGCATATGTGACATTAGAGTTCATGTTGATTGTATATTCAATTGACATCAAGTATTTTACGGAAATGCATGTATACTGATATCAAGTGTCCACTTATTAAACATCCGCAAACTGTATTCATATCAGGGTTGTTTAAAAATATAATGCAAACAAGAAAACTAATACTGGTGTTATATGCAGTCTGGTCGATAATACATGTACCATGACATTCAAAACACCAGCAGGTCTCATCTCTTGTTCTTGACGACTTCATACTTACAACTGCTGAGCATCTTTCAAACGTATTCTAATGGCCTGTTGTCAAATGGAAACTAACACTAGTCCGATTTAGTCACTGATACCAGAGTAACAAACTGACTTACAGGTACAAGTGTTGTAAGAAGTAAAACAATGTGAGAAAAAAAAGGTTAGCATTTTGTTAGCTCTCACGATACTGGTACCTGTGCTTCTTACTATGTTTTACACATTTGAGCCGTTCAACAATAAAACCAAAATTGTGGACTCTGTGTAAAGTATCGACCCAGATCAGACTAAGCATGCCGCGCACGCTAACCCAGACAGACGAGTTTAGCCTCTTCTGAATTTTCTGTTTCAGGAATCATTACTTTATACCTCTATCTCCCTGAGACGGAATGTGTCGGCCCGACTGAGCAGGCTGATCTAGCTCGATACATTACACAGAGTCCATAATGTTGGTTTTCTTGTAGAACGGCTCATTTATACTATAAAGCAAAAACAACATATACGATAGTTTTCAGAAATGTTTTTTTTTTTTTTACTATGTTTTGTTCATTTTAAGGTTGTTCCAGTACAAATTAGATAATATGTCACATTGAATAGGCCAATTAGTATCAGGTAAAGTAAAGGTTCGGGTGAGGAAAGTAATCATCTAGCTAACATTGATGAAAGTCATTCCTTTTTGTCGTCTAAATGAGAAGATCCCCCGAACCATAACATTTAACTAACAGCTAAGTAATATGAGTATGTTGTCTAGAACATGCGAATGGACGACTTAACCCTTTCCCACATGCAACAACTCTGCACCAAACGACTTTAAAAACTCCCTTCACATGAAAGTACAATATTTGAATAATGTTGAAAACGTGGTGTCAAATGGAGAAATTGCACGTTTTAAGCAATTTCTTCTTTTGCTGCCATGTTTTCAAAAAGCCGCCTGCTGCAGAGGCTTCAGAAAGCGTCTATATGAGGGAAAGGGTTAAGACAGAAGTTTAAATGTTGTTGAAAACAGGACGTAGTCGTAAATTACAAAATTTCTTAAAATACTTCATTCACTAGTAATAAAAACCCCTTGACATGCGGAAGTCATGTGTGGACCCACCCTTACATATACGTCATGTCGTAATCGATATCTGCAATCTGAATTCCTGGTAAGAATTCATTTAATGGGGTTTTACGCCGCTTTCAACATTATTTCAGTTATATAACGGCGACAGTTCACTTATTCATGATCCCTGGGTAAACAAACCAGTACTAGGCTAGAAAATGTGCCTTGCCCAAGGGCACTCCACCATGACCGTAGTGCCGCGCCTGGGTATCAAACCCGGGACACCTGATTTCGAAATCCCCGACGCTAACCACTCGACCGCAGCGGATTCCCTCCTGGTAAGTAACAACGAAGAACTATCAAAGATGTAATAACATTCTTCCTTAAACCTTTCCCACATGAACAAAAGCTGCGACAGACGATTTTTAAAACATCTAGGCTGAACTATGGAAACTCACAATAAAATAAATTAGAATTGTCTAACATAGTTTGCCACAACGTTTTTAAAAGTCGTCTGCTGTAATGCGTCAGAATGTGTCTATATGCTGGAAACGGTTAGCTTTCAAGTAACTATTTCAGAATTTGCAGTTACAATAGTCTAATTTAAACTGTTACGCCCATCTTTGCACGATTCAACAGCAATTTGTTTGACTCCTATTTTGCAAAAGCACTTGGGCGCTATCAACGCAATGTGAGCGCCTTTTAAAGGAAGCTATCGAAGACCCAGATCGGCTAACTAATGGGGTTACACCTCTAGTTTGCTGTCAGTACTCGAGCCGTACACGAGAAAACCAACATAATGGACTCTGCGTAATGGATAGACCCAGATCGGCCCGCGCAGGCTGATCCGGGCCGACACATTACGTCACAGGGGGATAGAGTTAGAGAGTAATGATTCTTGAATCAGAAAAATCTACAGGAGGCGAAAAGTATCTGTCCAAGTTAGCCTGCAAGGCATGCTTAGGCTGATCCGGGTCGATACTTTTTATTTACGCAGAGTCCACAATGTTGGTTTTCTCGCGGGATGGCGATTTTGAAGTCCTGTTAGGATCTGTTTGCATTTTCTTGACAACGGTTTGACATTTTGTTCTTAAAAGTTAAATTTTAAAACAAAAACGTTCAACATCTGTACGTTCGCAGCAAATCATACTTATTCGTAGTGATAACGAGTCTGACTGCGCAGGCTGATCTGTGTCGATACATTACGCAGAAGGCATTATTGGTTTTCTCACGGAACGGCTCAAAATAGTGTTTGTTTATATTGACGCCGCTTTCTATAAATATCAGTTAGATCACATCGTTTCCTGGGTAGGCTACCAGTACTACTTGTCCGTTTAACCTGACAACAGTGAGAAAGTCGTAAGTTTGTAACCCAATAATCCTGAGCGCCAATGCGTGAAAGACATTTCTACCAATAACACTTTGACCCGTTCGAAGATTGAACCCATAACCTCTTGCATCCGCGGCGGACGATCTTACACTACACAATGGAAGCGGTGAGCATATTATAAACGGTATCAAAAGTCATGCAACTTAAGGACGATAAACATCTTTGAAGAGGACATGATACAATGCAAATCGACCGTTTCGTGTTAGAAAATCTACCGCGCTATTGAGATCAGCTGAGAAATATGTGGAGAATACCCATGTTTTTCCATACATCGACTAAATCTGTAACTTGGCGCACATAAGAGTGGCGTGTCTAAAATGTTAATTCTTGGGGTTTGACTACAACAACATTTGATAAAACCCATGATAATCAAAATTGTTAATTTCTTGATGAACTTTTGTTGATTTGCATAAATGACAATTTGAGTGTTTAACAAACTTTAATTTAATGTGATACATATCTCAAATGTTGTATATACATCTAGAATAATCAAAGGCTTGCCAAAATATTAAAAGGAAACTGTGTGGTGCAGTCATTAGATTTGACTAAAGTGAGTTATTTAAACCGACCCGGCATTTAAAAAGAGTGAACATTTCAAAAGTTGTCGCTGTATTGTAGCGATAAAGGTTGTTCGGAGATCCTCGTCATTTTAAGAAACGGTTTCATAAGCTTAAGATAATGGTGGGATTTCACAGTTCTATCAAACAAATGAAAATATAAATTACTTCAAAAGAACGCATGTTTTACAATGTGTTTTTTAAGTAGGTCAACTGAACTAAAATTCCAAATGTGTAAATAAACTGTCAGGCATGTTCATATGTCCGACATAACGTGTACATCATTAAATTGATGACAGTTGATGCTGATAGATGCATTCTATTATGTCGACAGAACATAATAAACTTAAGCACATGTTTAAGAAGGTAACTGGCATTACATGAAAACCGGTAGGTACATAAGGCATCAATGTTGATCACTATGAGTAATAGGAAACTGTAAAACTTCCTGATACTGGTCTAAGGAAAATAATATAAAGTTTGAACTCACTGTACGCAGTAGGTACAACTTGCGTGTTCTTAAATAAACAATTAAACGTCTGAAGTTTAGTTTGAATATCACAGTTCCTAATATACCTCTGGTGCGTGGGTTCGGAAGTTCGACCCCGTCCGGGTCAAACCAAAGACTTACAAAACGGAAGTAATTTATTTCACTTGACCCTTATTAGTGTGGGGTTAGCATTAATACTGATTCGCTGGTGTCAACATAAAAGGACCAGTAGTTGTGGTAACTTACTCAGGAAACGCCATATAACTAAAAACTTGTTTAAAACGGTGTAAAGCAACAGTAACTCGGAAGCCTTTATACGTTTGTAAATAAGAAGCAGAATAAGATTTAACCACGGACTTTTGAACAGCTTATGCGGACCACAGTACTCGAAAATATGTATTGCTGGCATTATCAAGTATTGCTAAAATAAACTGTGTTATAGTACTTAATTATCATTCTTCGCTCAAGGCAAGTAAACCGAAACACGTCTGTAGATCATATGCATGTTAAATTGGCTTATGAGGTAATACGTATAAGTATCACTACCAGGTGGTATACAGATTTAGTTTTATATAATACTTACATCAATACTATCAGATAAACCACGTTTTTATTGTTTTATGTTCAAGCACACGCTCCTAAGTATATGTACAAAATGGTTGAGATGGAAAGGATAAACGCACCCTTTTTCTCAAATGCAGAAACTATGCTGACTTTCAGTGCTATAAGTAGATAGGAAATGCTTCTGTCATCGATTATGTAACAAACACCCATTAATATCATAACGCCGAAGGGTCCATGTGTAATCCAGCTCTAATCAGTATTCCCTCTGCGAGTGTGAGACTACTTGCTATTTACTACCAGTGCCTTTGCCAAAAGTAAGATCAGCTACCATACATCGCCCCCACTTTATGTACTTTTTAAGGACTGCATTGTTCCAGTAATAACGGTATAATGACATCTCCTTTGGATGTCTGTGGCGTTACTTATTATTTAAACCCCAAATATGTAAAATAGATGGTCCCAAGATTCGCTCCAAGGTTTTTGCAATAGTAGATTGTTGATATCGGCAAATAGCAAAACACTAGTTAAAGGGAGGCAATCTGACCAATAGTTGTTTCTTCAAACTAATCTTTCCCATCTAAGGGTTGAGTAGTGGTCTCCCTTATATATCATTTGGCACGTTATGAGTGTAGTAGTAATACATATACATACTAGTGTTGCTATTTTGTTTATATAATATATATTTATATTGTCACACTGCAAGGTCACACTGCAAGGTATCTCGACAGGGACTAAGATTAAGTCTCCTTAGATTTAAACCGCTTCGGTACATATTCCCTCTGTCCATTGTCTTCATCACGTGTTAATTTAAGGGATCGGTTTCTTTGTAAGCATTCCATTGTTTTGGTAGGACTTTGATGGGACGAATAAGGAAATTGACGACAAGATGTTCAAAATCTGTGAAATCAAAAGCAATCAATTGAGAAATGTGTATATGCGCCGCCTATCTTCAGTTTGGATCTTCATATTTCACTGTTAACGGATTCTGTTCGTAGTCCATTTTAGATAATCCAAGCGAAAAACTTTACTCGTATCGCATATATTCTGTTCATTTGTAACATTCATTTTTATTGTAAAACGAGTTTTGAAAAGAAAAGCTAGTATCGACTCGTAACTTTTCTTGTCTTATATATAAATATAAAGTATATTAGCAAACAAAAGACAGTTCTGTCCATCATGCCAATACAAACTAAACAAGTAACATATATACACAAGTATGATGTATGTATAAATCTTTCCGGTTTCCAGATCAAACTGTTGCGAATTAGATATGGAGGAAAACGATCAAAAGATTATTTCATTTCATGTATTTAGAAAGTGAATCCATTAGGCATATACATGAGAGTTTAGAATATCTTTTAATTCATATTATTCATCAGTTTAAAAGAAATATAAAGCATTTTACCGCTTTCTTTAACGATTTTTTTATATTTTTATAGGATTCAAAGATGTATATCTTTGCATGCATTTTTTTTATATATATATATACATAACATTCACAATGAGTACGTGTGTGTATGTATGTGTTAGTGTGCGTATGATGTGAGTGTGTATAGGTAAACCAACTACCTGAACATGGAGGAAGACCAGACAACCAACTAACTTTTGCCAACCCTTAAATAATGTAGTGGGTTGTCAAACAATGCAAAAATACTTGTTTTTCTCGTCACTATCACTAACAAAAAAATCCAGGCTATATTTGGGTTGCCGGTGTGCGTCTGAATTTTAAATATTCGATTACGAGGTCGCTTAACAGGCTTGCACATTTTACTCTATTTGTTGGGCAACGCATGCGCGGTCGAATTATTAACGATTCGCCACATACAGATTCACCACCATTTTATAAAGATTCGCCACAGTCCTTTATTAGTGGAATGCATGAGTTTTTAGTACAGCGGTATTGGAATGCGTGTGTGTTTAAGACAGCGGTTGTGGAATGCATGATTGTTTCGAACCGGTAATGGATGTGTGTTTATAACTGGTAGTGGGTTGCATGTGTGTTTTCTGATTCGTCAGTTTCCGTTGTGCGTCAGGTTGATCACGTGACACTGTAGTGATTTGCAGGTGCAATCTCAAAGTAAGAATTCAAACGTTTTGGACCCCCAGATGCGTTTCTGTATGTCAATTTTACCTTAAAATGCGTTTATGTTTCCTCTATAACCTCCTGAAAGTAATGTAGTCATGTTCAGGTGTTATGTCACATATAGTGGGTTTCATGTGTGAACACGTATGTGTGTGTGTGTGTGTGTGTGTGTGTGTGTGTGTGTGTGTGTGTGTGTGTGTGTGTGTGTGTGTGTGTGTGTGTGTGTGTGTGTGTGTGTTTGTGTGAGTGTCTGCCTGTGTGTGTGTGTGTGTGTGTGTGTGTGTGTGTGTGTGTGTGTGTGTGTGTGTGTGTGTGTGTGTGTGTGTGTGTGTGTGTGTGTGTGTGTGTGTGTGAGTGTGTGTGAGTGTTTGTGTGCGTTTGTCTGTCCGCTGTATGTCTGTTTATATGAAGATTTGCAATGCGATGTGATTTACACCTAAGTTAATTAGCACTCGTGTGAGACCGTATGTGAATGGTCCCTTGTCTTTTTCTTGAATATAGTGATATAAGGCGAACCAATGATATGGTTGGATAGAGGAGAGGTTCTTCTACCATCATATGCCACAACAACCTAGGATCGGGCTACTCTTGAACGATTGCGAGGCGGAACGAAAGTGGAATACGCACATTTGCGATCCATTTGGGTATCACACTGGTGTACTTTCTCCCAAATGAATGTTTATATGTACAATTTAGTTGAATTTCTTAAGGGCCAATCTGACTATATTAATGTGTATGTTGATGCATGTCTATCTGTCTAAGTATTTGTATTTTTATCTGTCTAGGTATGTCTATCATCATGAGTGTATGTCTATCATCATGAATTGTATGTATATCATCATGTGTGTCTATCATTATGTATGTCTATCCCTATGTATTTCTAGCTGTGTTTATTCATTTGTCTCTGAAGGTATGCCTATCTGAATGTATGTCTATCTGAGCGTATACCTATCTGTATGTATGTCTTTTTGTTTATGTAGATATGTATGTCCGTCTATCTGTTGGTGTAACTGTCAATCTGCCTGTTTGTCTGTATGCAAGTATATCCATGTATGTCAGTCTGTATGTTTATCTGTCTACGCGTTTGTAAGTCTATCTGTCTGTGTATGCCTATGATCGTGTATGTTATCATCATGAGTGTATATCAGTATGTATGTATGTCTATCACTATGTATGTATATCTGCATCAATTATTGTGTCTCTGAATGTAAGCATATCTGAATGCATGTCCATCTGCATTTATGTCTCTATGTTAATGTGTATATGCATGTCATGTCCGTCTATCTCTCCGTTTACATATTTGTGTAACTGTCAATCTGCCCTTGTGTCTGTATGTATGTACATCCATGTGAAGTTCAATCTTTATGTGTATCTGTCTATTCGTTTGTAAGTATATCTGTCTATGTACTTGTATGTCTATCGGTCTATGTATGCTTATCATCATGTATGTATGTGTATCTGCATTTATCCACGTGTCTCTGAATTTGTGCCTACAATAATTTATGTCTATCTGAGTGTATGTCTATCTGTAATTATGTTTATGTTTATATGTATTTCCGTCTATCTCTCCGTGTATCTGTTGGCGTAACTTTCAATCTGCCTACGTGTCTGTATGCATGTACATCCATGTGTGAGGTTCAATCTGTATGTTTATCTGTCTACGCGTTTGTAAGTATATATGTCTATGTATTTGTATGTCTATCTGTCTATGAATGCCTATCATCATGTATGTCTATCATCGTATCTCTATCAGTATGTGTGTCTATCCCTATGTATGTATATCTGCATTTACTCATGTGTCTCTGAATTTATGCCTATATGAATCGATGTCTATCTGTATGTTTGTCTTTATGTTTGTGTATATATGTATGTCCGTCTATGTCTGCCTGCTTGCCTGCCTGCCTGCCTGCCTGCCTGCCTGCCTACCTGCCTGCCTGCCTGCATGCCTGCCTGCCTGCCTGCCTGTCTGCCTGCCTGCCTGCCTGCCTGCCTGCATGCCTGCATGCCTGGCTACCTGCCTGATTGTATATCTGTATGTCTGTCTATATGTGTATGCGTGCGTGTCTGTGTGTGTGTGTGTGTGTGTGTCTCTCTCTCTCACTCTCTCTGTGTCTGTCCCTCTCTCTTTATGTCTGTCTGTCTGTATGTCTCTCTGTCTGTATAAACGTACATGTTTTCTAAGTGTAGCACAGTTCCGATCCTACACGTACATACCCACGGTATAGTTATTACTATATATATATACACACAGAACAGGTGGTTTATGGGAACTATGTCACAGGGGTGCTTTCTGGGAACTACTACTTCTGAATAAGATATATCGTTCTGTATCGATTAAAACATTGTTTCATATGTACAGCTATATGTATATGTAAAGTTTATATGAAGATTTGCAACGCGATTTGATACACTAAAGTTAATAAATACTCATGTGAGACCGCTATGGCAAAATGTACGTATGGGCCCTTTTTGTCCTTGAATATCTTGATCTAAGCCGAACCAATGATATGATTGGATAGAAGAGAGTTTCTTCTACCATCAAATTCCAACACAATTTAGGTTTGGACTACTTTCAAACGTTTGATGCCACATCAAATGCCACAAAAACCTAGGATCGGGCTACTCTTGAACGTTTGAGAGGCGAAACAAAAGTTCAATACGCACATTTGCGATCCATTTGGGTATCACACTGGTGTACTTTCTCCTAAATGAATGTTTATATATATAATTTAGTTGCATCTCTTAAGGGCCATGCAGATGATATTGGCAGGTTATACGTTTTTTTTCAGCGATGTGTTATGCTACTTTCCAAACTACTACAGGTTAGCGTGTTTCTTCTCAAGGGTGTTTCAAGTCACTTTCCACGATGTTTCCATCATATCACTCTGTCAGAACAGAACAACACAGAACAGAATATAAGCTTTAATCGTATATGGTTCATCTTGAACAGAATTAAATTGTACATGTGCATACGAAACATATTATACGATGACAATATATATACTACTATATATGCGTGGGTAATATTTCATTGGCTATCAAACATGACATCATACGAATAGTTTGAATGAATATGAAAAACTGATTATAAACTGTAATTGTTGGTTACAATGAATAAAACAGGAGGCATGATTGCAAAATATAATGTGAAAAGAAACGCTTATAGTTTTGATTAATGGTTATATCATATTGTTAACCGCATGTCTGTCCGAATTCTTGTCCGGAGCATAACTCCTTTTCCCTTCTACCTACAGATACGAAATCTGGTGTGTGGATGCATCTTTGGAAGACGGAGTGTCGCGTATCATATAGTATGTTTATCCCATCCGACCAATTTGATCGCTTTCTTTCGCTAAGCCATTCAGTTTGATAAGAATAATACAGATGGTTTTTAAAACATTGTAACCAAAGGAGATATTGCTCAAGATAAGCAATATCTTCTTTGGCCACAATCATTTCAATATTATTAAATGAACATACATAAATATATGAAGACTTATTGGATTTTCTGTCTGTTTGCAAAGTAGTCTGCTGTAGATTTGTTGTACCTGGAAGAGTTAAGAACACATAAACAGGGCGTAGCGTACTGGCGATATGTCGTATAATTATTTAAAGATACTAAATAACATGATGGCCAAAAATAAAGAAATACAATAAACTATATACATGTATCAAGTCATCTAGATTCAAGATTAGGCTATAAGAAGCCCATTTGCGTTTCGTTTCCTTTAGATCATAGATTTGACTGACTCGAGTTGTGAATTTGTGGATGCAAAGGAACGGTATGTTGATTTCTGAGAATACAGAAGGGAGTTGGTTACATTGTGGTAAATATGCATACATGTAGTTACTTGGGTGGTTTCGTAATCAAATTGTAATAAATTATGCTACACATAATTTAATTAAGTTTAAAGGAGATGTCCTTTAAAGAATTTTAAAGATTGTTTTTGTATTTGAGCCATGTAAAACTGTCAACCTCAGATGGGGGGCCTTTTTTCATGACGCAGCTATAATTTGAACAATCTTGATAGATGTCCACCAGATGAAGCTACACAACAAATTTGGTAGTCCTAGGCTTTACCGTTCGGGACTAGATTTTTTTTGAAAATCTTCTAAAATTCCCTTTTTTGTTGCTATGGAAACCATCTATATAGTTCTATATAAAATGGAATGTTTTGAACATCTTTGAAAGCCCTTCACCCAAGAAACATTTCTACCAAGTTTGATTGAATTCCGTCAAGTGGTTTGGGAGGAGAAGTCGTTTTAAGAAAATTGCACGCGATCACAACAGTTTCCCTTGAGCACGAAGAAGTGCTCAGGTGAATTTAAAGAATCGGTTTTATGGGGTCTATGATAAATCTCATCCTTGCATTTTCAATGTATTGGTCAAGACCCAACACTCTGCCGACCCAAAATATCATGATGTTTTCGTTGGTTCAATATATATATAAATTATATATTAAAATGATGCAAAATGTGGAATTTGAACAGGATCAGATTTTGGAAACCAATATATTGGTCTAGGAAGACAGGCCCAAATCGAACAGAAGATTTTGTTAAACATTTCAAAACAATGTTTTATTGGGTCGACAAAGTGTTGGGTCTTGACCCAATACATTGAAGATGACCCAATACATTGAAGATGAGGTTTATCATAGACCCAATAAATCGTCAATTATAAAATGATGTACAAGTCACTGATAAATGTGCTGCTTGAATCAGCGGTCAGAAATGAATGATAATAAGACGCAACGTCATATATCGAAAAGCAAGAGTCCCTACAAAAAATTTGACCCAATATTTCAACAAATAGCAAGTAATACTGAGTGTTGAACAACTTTGGTAAAGATAAGGGGCCAAGCTACTAAGCATCTCATATCCTAGCTTTTCGGCCTCCAGATTGGTCACTAAAACCATTCCTACCAAGTTTCATTCACATTGAGAAAATCCAATTTTGCAAAAAACTTTAATCAAACGTTTAAGTCCAATAAAGAGCAAAAGCATGACTAAGATAAAAAAAAAAGTGCGAAGCGCTTGAGACTCGAACCACATACTTATGTAGTCCGTATCAAGTGCGCAAACCACTGGACTATTCTGACATCAATATTTCAATATTATCAATATTTCAATATTATCAATATTTCAATATTATCAATATTTCAATATTATCAATATTTCAATATTATCAATATTTCTGTTATTATACCGTCCTTCTCCGATTGCCAATTTCAAAGATCCACATCTAAAAGGTGCTAATAATTTTCGAAATTCAATTACTTATATCATATCTAGATATGGTTCATATAAATTTAAGACATATTTTGAATTCGCTATAATAACATAGTTTTGGTTGATTGTAGAATTTGTTCCGTATTTGCAGCTTCTGATCTTTCAGCCTCTGCAAATATTGAACAACATATTGCCGTTCATTTAAAACAGTTTGATTGATACACGAAACGTTTACAAGCCTATGTTTGGACTCTTTCAATGCATTCAAGACTTTAGACCCCAAAGTTCACAACCATAGAACAGAAATGGTGCATTTTTTACATCAAATATATTACAATTCAGAGGCATTGCAAAGAAATGCGTCGAATGCTCGTTTAGCTTTCAACGCATTATTTTGTTTTTGTATATACATGAATATAAAACTATCTGGTCATGTGTATAGAATGTGTTGGGCCAGAAACAATAGACCCAAAATTATTCATAGGTCAGTCTCCATATATGGGTCTGAGAACAGTTGTGGTTTTCTCAAAAACCCTCAAGAAATCGGCGTATATATTAATATACATAGCATCCTGAGCATTTTTTAACTGGAATTGAATATTCATTATATTTCTACCGTTACAAATAAAGGTAGGTCCCAATTATTAGGTCTGGTAAGAGAGAGCCAATATGTGGGCAATTATAAGTATATATATATATATATATATATATAGCTTACATGTTATTCAAGAAGTAAAAAAAAACCTGATAAATTACATTGAAAACTCTGCAGCATTATTAAACTATATAACTAAAACCATAGTTAGAAACCAGTAATTGCTCTGAATGAGCTATCTCTCCTTTTCCAAATTGCTTTGTCAAACTCTTAAGTTATATTTTGTCAGCATTTTTACTTTATATTTTTCATATTCATGCTTTTTAATGCGTTCCCAAATACATACTCATCTGCAGCAAATCTCTTTAAAAAACATTACAGCAAAATAAACATTTCTCTTACGGAAATTTCTACCTTTGCCATGATGTTTTCAAATCTATTCCGTATACTGGTTCTTCCATAATTATAGAGATTTTCAAAAAAAAAATGCAAAAATATTTTCAAAGTTGTCTGCTGTAGATTGGTTAACAAAAGTAAAAATGTGCTGCCTTTGATATTGTTTCTGTTCAAATATTTCTTCCATTACTTGAAGTTTGCGAAAAAATCAACTGGTCAAAATGTACAGTTGTGTTTAAAATTTCAAACTTTTCTTCCCATTACTTTGTTCAACAATTGAAAATTTGGGGACATATTTTGTCCATGTAAATTCTGTTGCATGATGAGTACATATCAACTTGACTTAAGGTAATTACACATAGACATATAGTTAACTGACCTTTGAATGTACATCTGCTGTAGTTAAATTCAAAAATACAATAATTATGCAGCAGAAAATCTTTAAAACTTTATGTCAAAAGTTAAATCTCATAATGTGCTTTTTCCTTCTGTGATCAATCATTTCATTGTAAAATTACTTCTTTTATACCAGTACTCTCTGGAATCTAGACAGAGAAAGCCTTGATCAGATTTAAATAGTTATAATATTTCGATATCCCTTTCCCTCAAATAGACGCTTTCTGATGCCTCTGCAGCAGACGACATTTTGAAATATGGCGACAGATGAAGAAATTGCTCAATGCGACCAATTTCTCCTTTTGTTACATTTCTTTTCACTAATGCCTCTTACTGTTGACAAATGCTAGTAAAAACGATTCATGTAACTTACAGTTTTACTTTTAAATTTTTACATCTTGGGTCATTTAACAAAACACATGATCTGCCTGATCAAAATTATTAACAGGTTCCCCCGCTGTGGTGACACAATTTGTAGTTCAAAATGATCTACTTGATGTTAGTTATTATGTACAGTTGTACAAGTGTCTTCCTGGAAGGCTCAAAATATATAGCTCAAAATAGCTCAAAATGATTTATTGAATGTCTTGTTCATAGTTAATTACAGTTATCTTCCTGTTTTATAGTAAACCAAAACAGATCACATTGTGCATCTTAGATTTATATTTGTGTCGTTTACATCGAGTCTAGCTATTTGTTCTTCCATTCTGTTATTGACTTCTGAGTTAGCCTTTCACCTGTTACTGGTATATTCCTCCTAACTAAGGAGCACACTCTAGGGATTATTAAGTTGAATTAGATTATATAATATGAATCCAATCTAATCGTCAGTATATACATGTACGTTTTATTTACGAGGTATCTAAATGTTTTAGAGGGAGGTAAATTTTAGCTTACTGTGAGTAGCACCATCATCCTTTATCAATTAATAATAATATTTACGTTATAGTCTGTTGTAACATAACGTTCTTGTAATTGTTTCTATGTCCCTATAATATGGTTTCTTCAGTTTAAGTAGCTCTTTAAGTTTGGTAGCAGAGGAATACAGAATGAAATGAATTAGTAATCCTTGTTTTTTTATTTTCTCAAATGGTGTGATGTTACTCAAATAAGATTTGAGAACCGTTAAATATCTATCTCGCTCTGTACTAAGGACGGGGCACTGTAAAAGGAAGTGATTGGTATCCTCTATATTTGTTCCACATAGCAGACAAGTATCATCTTCTCGACGTCTTGTAAATTTTGCTCTGTCCGATTGCAGGGTAAAGGTTCTTGTAACGATTCTGGCTTTGATTTCCGCTTTTTTCACTTCAATCGTTGTAATTGGTACTAATTGCCATATGTGTTGAAGCATTCCTATAGAAATAGGTTTAATGTCAAGGTAAAGCATAGTAGCAATCAGCTCTTCTCTGTAGATAGTCGATACAAATACACAAGTGGCATACACATATAGTCTACCAGGAAGTAATATACGTTTAACATGTACGTACTTAGATAAAGACATACTTTATATCATTGAGGTAAAAGGAGTAAAAATGAAAAATGATTCTCATGACTGCTTATTGCTCCAAAATAAGCCTTCCGCTTTCAACCTTTTCCCACAATTACCCTCTGCACCAGACGATTTTTGAAATCAATATTTCAAAAGAAGGAGTTATTCATCAAGAGCAATTTTCTACATTTGCCGCAATATGTTTATCTCGTATTTTATGATTATAATATCATTTATAGAGAAATTCCATATCATTTTATCCTAGATGTTTTCAAAGTCGTATACTGCAGATGTGTTGTATGTGGTAACGGGTTAAAGGAAACTGTAACGGGAGACATGATTTTACCGATACCTGTGATAAACAGCAATGCACACGGCACAGTCAACAACATCATCATCTTCGCAAATGAGCCACGTCACACACAAATCGCAATTCGGAGGTCATATTGTGAATTGCAAAGAAGATCAAATTGCATATTTGTATGGTCGGATTTTCGTCAGGATACGTCTGCAGAGGCTTACTGTGCCGCTCATAAGCAAAAACAATTTTCGGCCATGCCTATAAAGGCAAGGCGTTATTCACAGATTAATCGAAAATTAAAAACATTGTACCCTTCTTTATTGAAAACCAATTAAGGGTCATAAAACCCAATCATATTTCCGGTAGCAATCAGACACTACTTATGATCTACCAACAAAGCACCGCCGAGGCTTTGATGCGCTGATCAGGAGCGGCAGCCAACTAGGGGTAATAAACAGCAAGTCAACTAATTAGGGGTAATAAAATAATTAATTGACCATCATGCAAGGCGTGTAAAATGTTACAGCAGTCAAAAGACGTCAGTTCGTTTGAAAACATTCGATTTAGCTTTTCCTATATAATTAATAACTGCAATACTGTTACGTCTTTTACAGCCTTATGTTGAAGTACTGCCCAAAACGTCAGGAATTTGATGATGATCAAATGCAAACAAGGACGGCACTGGCTTTAATCGACCATGTTCAAACCCTTGGTCGACAACAGCGAAAATATTTATGTGGTGAAAAGATCTATAGGCAGGCATTTTCAAAACTTACTGGGTAGTGGACATGATAACAATTAATCAGAAAAGAGAAGAGGAAAAACCTTGTGAGGCAGAGATCAGACTGATCATGAATTGTTGTGTTTGCTGCAATTTGATCCTATTATGAAATTAACACTGAAACTATCCAAATGCGAAATTTGTGCTGACGCATTTCATTTGAGTAAAATCCCCACGCGCTATAATGAAAGCATTTCCCATAGGCTCTCCCAAAATTCGGTGTTAAAATCTGTGACCTTTCGTGTTTGTGAAATTGGACGATTTCATTTGGATTATAAGGGAATTTTATGCAGGTTTGTGAGAAATCATTTGGATTATAAGGGATTTTTATGCAGGTTTGTGAGAAATTATTTTACAATACATTCTTTAACAAACAAATCTTTTGAAAGTGTGGTCAAATATAAAAAAATGAATTTACCTTTTCATTCAACACGTCGACCATGTTCTTGTTGGAGACGCGTTTGTAGCAGACGACTTTTGAAAAACATCGTGAATAAAGGGGACATTGCTCGAAATTAGCAGTTTCTCCTTTTACCGTAATGCTTTCAACATTACCATTATGTTTTCAAATGTTTGCAATGATTATGCTTTATAGAATTTCCTAATTTCTTATGTTTTTTACACATGCCAAGGTCGTGTTTTTGTTTACCTTCCATCGCCTTTTTTGTTACTGATACATTAAATTAAAGGCAATTACGTTCTCAAACTTCTCTATTATCGAATTCAATAAATTAACGGCAATTACGTTCTCAAATTATCTAATTAAGGAAGTTTAAATAAACATTCAAAGCAAACTGTAATCAATTATAACACGGAACAATTTACCGCCCGCCCCACTATAATGAATTAATAATCTAAAACAAACATACATGTATACAATATTTACACCATTAAACTTCAAAAAGTGGTCCTTCCTCATAATCGGCCTTTTTATACCAGACATTTTGGGAAATTGGCCTTTCTTTCTGGACTGGCCTTTTACGCATTCGGCCAATTTTGACCTATACCTAAGATAAGATAGCGATCTGAAAATTTAGTAATCCATACGGTGTTAATCGGAAGTGGGTAACTGACGTCACAGGAAGTTGATTATAAGCAAAGATGGCGCCGCCCATAGGCGATCGATACCGACGTGAAAACACAAACTTTAAAAACATATATCTTGGTAGTGCAAGCATGTAAAAAAAAGGTAATTACATCAAAATGATACATTACTGTAGTGCTATTTAATCATATAGTTTAAATTTAAGTGTACCATGTTACCTTATCAAGACATCAAGCTCTGCTCTTTATCAAGCAAATCCAGCGACATTTGGAAAACACAACAGGAAAAAAAAAGACAAACAAATCTGTTTTGTTTCTGTTGCTGTTATTTATGATTCTGGCAACATTTTTCTGATCTTTCTCGAATTTTGTTTCCTTAAATATGTGTCTGTTCCAATCAGAAGTGTTGTGTTTTTTTCCGAGCATAGATCTCATTTCTACATTTCGCATAGTATAGAATAATATGAGTCTGTGCATCCACACAGTTTCGCCAGAACCTTTACCAATTTGACTTAAAAACCTGTAAATGAAGCCACTAGTTCCAAGCCAAAGTGACTTAAATGAAGCTAAACCGAAGAGGCATTAATATCTCTATTCTTCACACACGGCTCATATATTGGTTTGAGAGATGACACTTTGCCAATTTGTTTTGGGGAGCTAGCGCTGTGCGTTCTTTCCGTAACACTTTCAGGAGGCGGTGTTAAACCATTCAGATTTTACGGGTACATACAGCAATCGTGTGTGGAGGGACGTAAAACTATTACAGATGTTATGCGTGTGTATATAAACACGTTGAGAATTGTCGAGTCGACCATTCATTCGTCCGTTGATTAACAAGTGGACTAAATGGCTTATGAGTGAAGGTTACCGGGTGCAGGACGAAGCGTACCACTGTCTTACCGTACCACTGCCTTTACGTACCATTTCAGGACGAAGCGTACCACATATAGATTATATAGTAGTAAGTACCTGGTGGGGCGCTCGATTATAGGTGTGAATAACAAGTGTAATTTACCTGGTGGGGCGCTCGATAATAAGTTAATACGTGTGAATAACTGAATTAAATGGAAAAAAACACAGATCGATTTCTGTTTATGAATAAGCATTTTATTTTTGTCATAGTTAATTAATACATTTTACATATATAGCACATTTTACCATTTTAAAAATATAGCACATTTTACATATATATACAAGATTACTTTTGATATATTGATCAAATATTTAACACTTACTACAAAATCTAGCTCATCAGGCTTTGGGTCAGCTGGACGATTCGCCTGGCGGTGTCTGTTTGCAGCTCGCAATAGGTTGGCTGGCTTAGCCCGAATGTGTTGGTGTACGTCAGCCAGCTCGCGCAGGGCCTCCTTCACGATCTGACCGGCGGGACGGAAGGTACTTGCAGCTGCTAGGTTTTTGACCTAAAATAAAGACGAAATTATTATCATCATTATTATTATAAGTGTGTTAAAAAAAAATCGACTATATATTCTGGGATCCAGTATTGCATTGATTTTCAAGCAAAATGCCTGTAGGGAATCTAATTACACATTTAAAAGTGTCAAGGACGAAATAATTGTGTACGAAAGACCCGATTTGTTAACCATTCTTGTTCGCAGAGTTGTCGTTCTTTACACACTCTTCATAGGTAGAGAGTGTTCATTCAAAGTCATATTTCTATTAAAACCAATGTTATAACAGTTTGTTCTTTTCTTCATTTGTTTCGAACCAAATAAACATCTTAAATCACCTATAATTAACTATTTTAGGGAGTGTACAATTAGTTTTTGAGCAACTTTGGAAATTTTCCCAAGAGTGTCAATTTCTTTCCTTCGTAGCGTAACATAGAGTAGAAACAGTCTATACATTTTACTATAAGAATTACTGTTAAAAAGACAAATCGACGTTATTTTATGGTGATATTATATCGATACTTGGTTGTAAAAAGTGACGTCTGCAAAACCAGCTTTTCATTGGTTATCTCACACCCAGTGAGAACAGTGAAAACAGTAGTAAATAGTGAAGTGTGCAAACATTACAAATTTACGCGGTCCGTATTCGCTAGTCACGTGATCAACAGTTTTAGCTTATAAACAATTCATATTTTAGATATACATGGATAAACATTATTAAATGAATTCTTCACAAACCAAGACATCTCTTTGAACATGAAAAAAACATTCAGTAAGTTAAAATTACTGTTTAAATGAGAATTAGACGTGATTTTATCTCGATATTGACACATTACAGTCTGTTGCAAGTCTAATGGGGACTCATTTGTCTTCGTAAAAAAGACAAAAAAAAGAAAACTGCGAGTCAAAATAAAAAAAACTGCAAATACTTAAAAGGTCGGAATATTTATTTTATTTTAGATGTGTCATTACTTAGTGTTTTTAAACAAACGCAATTGTAATATGTTCAAGACATTTAATTTTTTTTTTTTTCTAATAATAACTCGTCCTCCCATGTCATTTCCGAAAGACTTTTAAAAAGATAAGTCGCCGGCTCCTGCTCAGCGACTAATACGACGATTTGTATGCATGTATGATTTTAGACTACGATGCTCCTGTTTATTTACAATTTGTCACGTTAATCGTTTTTCACATGAAGACGTACTGAAACCGTTGTGGCAACAGGAGAAACTTTTTATGAGGAGCAATTTCTCGTTTTACCACGAGGTTTTCAACTCTATTCAATAATTATACTTTCATTTATAGATAATTTCAATACAATTGCAACAGTCGTCTGCTGTCATGTTTGTTTTATGTTGGAAAGGATTAAAGCGCATCGGTTTATTTTGATTTATGTTAACCATATCTGCATTCGTTTACATAACGCAAGTTGCTACCAGTTGTTCCAAGCAGTCGATTGGTTAGGGCATGCCTTCCGAACACGGAGGATTTTACTTGCTTGTACGCGCTGACTATGCTTTTGATAGGTTGTGTCATTTTCCCCAGTTTCGCATTAGGCATCAGCATGTGGTTAATTTTGAGTCTGATTCTTGTAAGCCTTTGTGTTTCGTCCTTAACTCAGGACACAGCTTTTCACACAGTTCAATGGAATATCACATGTACCTTTACTTAGATGAATGTTATTGTTTGCCACGATGATTCAGTGCCTTTTACTGAACGCTTTCCAACATGCATACGCTGGCTGATGCCTCTGCAGCAGACAACTTTTGAAGAAATTGAATCAAAAGAAGATTTGTTTAAACTCGTTTCTGTAATCACTCTTTATTGTTTCCACAGTTTTGACCAGATGTTTTCAAAGTTGTTTGCGACATATGTTGCGTATGTTGAAAAGTGTTAAGATTACTGCAAAAAAAGTATTAAAGAAAGTCCATATCTCAGACACTTTATATCAACGAAAAGTGAGGATCTCACCTTGATGAGTATAATTTATTGTCATCATCATTACTTCAGTTACATTTGAGTTTACTTTGATTTAACCTTTGTGTTTTGGTCCAAATCAAAGACACTACTTCTCACAGGTCAATATAATACCAAATAACCGTTCACCGCTTTTTTTTTTTTTCTTTGCCTCGTTGACTATGTATTTTTTATATCATACTTATATCATACTCATGTATTCTGTTTGTAGAACTGAGAGGAATACAGGTATTTATATTGTAGTGTAGTGTTCCACCTAGATGCATTTGATAGCATGAGACTATCATTTAAGGTTTATTCAAAAAATGTATGAGTGTGTATGTGTTTATTTTCATATCTCTATTACTACTTGTCATTATTTTGAGTTATTAACATCAAATTTGGCAAATTATGCTCAAATGTGTAATTCAGCCATACCACTAGTTGTCAGTTCCTTACCAATACATATATGATACCATTTCAAATACTTACTAGTTGAACCCTTATTCATAAAAATAGGTTAGGCTCACATCGGAAATACCCGAACTTTTGCCAATGAAGATATAGTAAGATAACCCCATATACGTTGAGCTCACTGGGAGCCTGATTTGATTGGGGTTTAAAGCCGTTTCCAACGTTGTTCAGTCATATCACGGCGGTCAGTTCAACTACTCGTGTGATTTCTGGCTTTCTCACTTTAGTACTCCACACAACATACTTTCATAAACAACTGTCTGCTTTTCCACATCGACTGTTAGCCCATTTGTCTAAGACTAATGACGTTTGTTACAGTGACTTTTGTCAATCATTGGAAAGAATGTTGGCCGAGCTGGAATTCGAATTCACAAACCCTGGATTAAAATTCCGCGTCGCTACCGACTGAGCTACCGGGGCACCGAAATAAAGTCCTATTTGTGCCCGTCCAACTTGGTATTTCTGAATAGTATAGGTACATGCCACCGTGACCTTCTTCTCCGTCATATTAGAACCTACGCATGTTGATACAAGCTTCTAACACTCGTTTGAGAGTAATACGAGTATGTGAACAGTGTATATCTTAATCAGGCAATGCAATCATTCAGGTTGGTCTTGGCCTACGAGTACATGGCTCACAAAAGCCAACATGTACCTTGAACTTAAACAGAACAGAACCATTTCAAATGGATCGTTATATTTGTGTTGTAATTTACCTGGCACCTATGCATCACCCGTAATGCTATCATTGCATATTTGAGCGCCAGGGGGGGGGGGGGGGGGGGGGGGAGCCATTACTACCATTTTTAAAGTACATGGTATGACCTGACCGGCGATCGAACCCTGGTCTCCAGCTCTCCATGCGGACGCTCTAACCACTACAACACGGGCCGTTTCTCGCTCTGTAGACGGAAACCACTGCACCAATATGGCGGTTCTGATATTACTACCATTTTTAAAGTACATTATATGACCTGACCGCGACCAAACCCTGGTCTCCAGCTCTCAATGCGGACGCTCTAACCACTACACCACGGCGCCGGTTTTCGCTCTGTAGACGGAAACCACTGCACCAATATGGCGGTTCTGATATTGGGAAAGAGGGAATTCTTTTTGGATAAAGTGGAAAATAAATTAACCCCTTCTGTCATACAACACATATTCAGAGAAGACGACTTTCAGACCATATAGTAATAAATAAAAGTTAAATTATTGAATTAGTCGAAAACATAGTGACAAAAAGAGAAACTACTTATTATTATGAATAATTTCTCCTTTTGTCACATTGTTTTAAAAATCTGCTGGTAATGTGTGTACAATTGAAAAAAAACCACTTAAAAGCAACTTAAAAAACACATACAAAGAAACGTTACCCAACGTGGTTGCATCGATAGCTAAAATCCTAAATACGTAAGGTATTGTTGCATTATGAATAATTTACAAGACAGAGTTTATATATCACAAAGTCGGGCACTGTAGCGTGTTATTGTGAGTTGAGATAGAACGGTTTACGGTATTTCGTGTGTATGGATATAGTTGATGTAAAAAAACATTTATTCACGCCATGCATATTTATTGCATACACCAAAATAATTTGCATTGATTCAAAATGTTCAGTGTGTATGGATGGATTAAGCTTGAGAAAAATGTTTGAATGCTCGGGGATGTGTTTCGAATATAATGCATTCATTTGTGTTTAAGTGTGTTATGTTGTGTGTGTTATAACTAAGAACTCGTGAACTATTAGTAGATATTTGGTTGGTTTAGTTGCGCAGAACGGTAAGAAACAAAACGAACCAATGTATAGTGTGTGTTTTGATATCTGAACATAGCCCTTGGTTTAAACACTATTTTATTTATATTCTAATAGCCATGTACATCTAGTAAAACTTTCAAATCAATATAAATATAAACAGGATTGAGCAGAAAGTATTAAGCTTATTTAGGAGGGTCTCTTCTTAGAGCAGAACCTTTATTGAAGTAGACCTTTTAATTCAAGAAACAATTGAATATTAATTTGTGTGAATTATTTATAACAGATGTATTACTTGATTGCAATTATAGTAAGAAATTCTAGTTTAAAATAACATAAATATTAATACCATATCATTGTTTTAAATTATAATAAGCATACACGTAGTTTTAAATTTAAAATCAACAAACAAAAACAAAGTTATAAATGGGGTTTAAATGCAACTAGGAAAACCTGTTTTAGACCAACGAATATCGTTGTCTTTTTGACTTGAACTACTCAAATTTAAACATTCTCGACTGCAGATGCTCACAGTGATGAACTATCTCTCCGTGTGTTACAATGTTTCAACTTTATTAAAAGATGTATATGTCTCAGTGACAAATATTTTCCATTGTATTCGTGTTGATATTTGCTGCTGCTGTTTTATTGTACGTAGGGAAGTGTTTAACTTTAGATTATTGATCTACTACAAAATACAAACCCGTTTGAAATATCTGTTTAGCCCAAATGTGTGTTGGATTAGATGAGATAATAACTGGGTTGTGCTCACTTTGACTAAAATTTACTCAGCAAAACAAGCTGATTCAGATGTTGGTAAGCGATTATGATATATAGACATTTACCCTACGTATGAATGGTCGAGGCCTTCGTTAACGGATAATACGCATGTTTTCAAAGTGTTCTGCTGTTGTTTTATTCTACGTGGGAAAGGGGTTATTTTCGCTTTGACTAAAATTCACACAGCAAAGCAAGCTTCTTAAGATGTTGATTAGCGGTTATGATATATAGTCCTCTACGCTACGCATGACCTAAATACTGAATGATTGAGGCCTTCGTTGACAGATAATAATCATGTTATAAAGAATACCAATTCATTGATAAGAACATGTGCAATCATAAATATAACTTGACTAAAGAATGTTCTGATCTAGTATACATAAGCACGCAAGTCATCATTGCAAAACATTAACCTTATATATTCTTACATGCGATATTCTTTAAAAGCAACATATATAATTGGTTGACTAACAGCATTGGACACCTGACCTTCGGCAAATTTGGACTGGACATTGACAACAAGAAAGGGATACAATTACTTTCTGTCCCTACTAAAGTTTTCTGTAAAATTCTTCTAAATGACCTTGATAAAGATGTAAATGAAAAACGCAGAAATAAAAAATCAGGCTTTAGAAGAGGGCGAGGATGCATTTTTTCACACGCCGGAATGTCATTTAAAAATGAATGGAATGGAAAACATCACTTTTCATTAAACGTATTGATTTCCAAAAGACTTTTGATAGTATAAATGGAGAAATGTTTAAGAAATTGTAAGATCATATTGAATTCCGACACAAGTTTTGAACTTATTGAAGGAAGGACATCTACAACAGCTTTGAATGCAGTATCATCCTTAGTCGCTCTATATCAGAGTCGTTTAAAGTACATTCCGTTGTAGTACAGGGAGATGTATTATGCCACCCTTCCTGTTTTCATTGGCTATTGACTGAAAACATAGGCAAACATAATCAGACAGCATAATAGGGTATCCAGTGGACCATGTTTAGCCAGTCAGAAGATCTGGATTTCCCTGATGACATAACTATCATCAACAAAGTAGCTCCTCCAAGAGAAGACTTATATTCTTAACAATTGCGCAAAGCAAACTGTCCTGAAACATAAGTGCCAATAAGACGAAGGTAATGCCAAATAGACACCAGAAATGCTTCACCAAGTAATAATCTGCCAGTAGAAAGTGTTGAAGATTTGACATATTCTGGAAGCATTATAATTAAAGATAATGTGACATGAAATGATATAAAAGCAAGAAATGCCAAAGCACGCTCTACATTTGCAAGACTTAAGCCAATCTGGAAGTCCAACCAGTATCGTCTAAGGACCAAACTGCGAATCTACAATAGCAATGCAAAATATATCCTACTATATATGGGTTGGACAGTTGGAGCGTGTTAGTAAGTAATCTTCGAAACGTAGAAGTATTCCATACCAGCTACCAAAGGAAGATTGAAATGATATAATCATGGCCAAAATGGATCAGCAACAAGCGCTTTTTTTTTGTAGAAATATTAGACAAAGAGCATTATATCAGAAATCAAACAATGAAGATTTATGTGGTTAGACCATGTACTGCGAATGCCACAACATTGCACACCTAAAACGGCTTGGTTTTGGACACCACCATTGGAAACTACGAATCACCTGGCGAAGAACATATGAAATAAAAATTCGGAGCACCTGGTTATACCAGGGGCCAAGGCCAGTACATGGCTAAGGACAGAGATAATTGTACTCGGCTTGATGTGACCTTATGTCCCACTGGGGATGAAAATGATAATCCAATCTACAATGTGGTGCTTTCTAATCAGGATATCTCCAGTTCATCGTCTAGACCAGTCCAAGAAGTTAAAAGGTTTCGTTCTCTGGTCGTGATCGGACTGACTTCTTAAATATCCGAATGTAGTTTTTAACACGGCGTGACTAAATCTTAAACGTTGATGTAGAGTGACGTTACCCAGCCATTCAATTTTTTGTATTAACCCGTGCACTGCCAAATGCAAATAAAGGCTTTTGCAAACAATGCAGATTCAGGTGAGACAGCTCATAACGAGCTGTCTCTCCTGAAATCTGCACTGTTTGCCACTTCGACATTAAGTTTTACCACATTTCCTGTTTGACGAACAACGGAATGGTTCAATTTTCATCATGGAAGAGTAGACTTTGTGAAATTCGGCAGTAAAGGAAGTAAACGTAACGAAATCTGTTTTCACTAAACAATTTCAGAAAACATACTGGGTTTCCATGAAACAGGTTATTTTTTGTAACACAGAGCAGGTCACTGTGACCTTTTCGCGGACGTGCTGGAAGATGGACTTTAATGATTCACTACATATCGCGCAAGAAATTTCCAAATTGCGTGTATTTGTCTGTTCATCGTAAATCGATGCTTTCATAGGAAAACAGCTGTATCTACACCATGTATCAGAAAGTGGATACCACTGATAGCATTGAACATCCTCATGCCTTCCATGCCTGATCAATTATTCTACAATTCAATATGACCTTAAAGAAGGATCCAGGTTCCGCCGAGCTAATTTTGTTATCCTGCACGGCTAGTTTATGTGGCACGAAATCAGAGGACTAGATAAGGAGGATAAAACTGGTTATCCCACAATATCTTCTCATGACTTAACTTTACCCTACACTTTTTATCTAGAGCTCTGGTAACCTTTCCTAGATAGACATAATCTGCAGCAGACGACTTTAAAAACATATAGTGTGATTCTAATGTCACTTGAATTTACGTATCGTAAAGCCATCATGGAGATCTTAGACAAAACGTTCAGCAAAGTATGTATCGTTATTTTTGGCCTGGGGCTTGAGCCCCTGGTCATAGTAGTAAGACCATTTCTTTTTTCGGAATGGCAGCTTGCTAATTGCTGTTAGCACCAAACAACGCATGAGAAACTGCGCGAGAAAAATAGTTAATCATGGATTCAACAAAACTGCATTTAAAAGGTTAGGATCTCCCCCATAAATATCATTTTAATGTTGTTGGAACATCAGTGAAAAACTTAAGGCGTGAGTACTCCAATATAAGTATAAGAAATGCTTTAGAAATTAATGAGCCGAGAGGTCAAATATAGACGCTTGTTAACATTATTAACATTCGCGCAGAGGAACGGAAAAAAAAGAAAGAAGTCACGTGAAATATACAGTGGCGGATTAACCGGGGGGCGTAGGGCCCATGCGTCGAAAAATGAATGGTAAACAAAGAAAAAGCGTGGCAAATGTATTGGCGGATTTAGCGGGGGCCCATAGGGCCCGTGCCCGACTCCCCCCACCCCACGAAAGAAGTCACGTGAAATATACCGTGGCGGATTAACCGGGGGGATGGGAAAATTTACAAATCATTGTACCAGATGTAATATTGACGAAAGAATCGACATGACACAATTGAAGAAATATTGTTCAAGATACTGAGAAGATCAATTTTGAAAAGCAAAAAAATATGAAAATTCAGAAATTGCATTTTTTGTTCATTTTCATACAATTCATAAGATAAATTCAGTATGTTTGCCTATGGTCAATGCCTGTCACATCATTTCCTTGGTAAATTATGTTTACTGTTTGTATGGTTTTTTCCCTAATACAAGAACTTCAGCGGTAATGCTATCACAGTATCATTCTCGACTAGTTTAACGTATTAAAGTCTGAGAAATACTATTATATTTCAAGACGTTAATCTAACAATATATTAGTTGACAGAGAGACCATAGTTGTGCCAAGGTGATAGGAAGCGGGAAGCAATATATTGAGATTTACAGCATATGAGAACGTATAGACACTAATGAAGCAATTTAACACGCAAACCGAACTTCAGAATTGTTGACATTTAAAGCGACTGAACTCCAGATACCCAATTGTCGAACAAAAATAAAATTTCCAATTTTAAGAAAATAAATGTTATTGTTGTATTTGGGGGCATTTAAATATGATAACTGACATATTACATACCCTAATAATCGGCGAGATTTTCTTGTTTTCGATACTTTTTCCATCGCAAATTCTACCCTGTCAGTAACGGGGTAAGTATTTTTAAATAGGAAACCCCTTCATCGGGACAACTGAAAACGACTCAAGTTCACTTTATTGATAAAAAACGATACATTTTCTACCCTGGTTTTACTTGGATAACATAAAAAATAACATTTAGGGCGAATTCGATTTTTTTTTGTTTTTTTTTGTTTTTTTGGTGCTATCTGGATTTCAGTCACTTTAAATAGACCCAAATACGTACAGAAACATGGCTAATTTGTGTCCATTTATGGCTAATTTGTGTCTATTCATGGCTAATTTGTGTCCATTTCCAAACTCCTTAACGCTTTACCACATACAGACGTTTTCCGATACCTCTGCAGTAGACGAGGATTGAAAATATTATGACAAAAGGAGAAATTGCTCATCATGAGCAATTTCTCCTTTTGCTACATTGCTTTTCAACTTTTTTCAATGATCATACTTTCCTTTATAGAAATGTTCAATATTTGATTCTATATGTATGTTCAAAGTCGTCTGCTGCAGATTTGTTGTATGTGGGAAGGGGTTAAATGTCTCTAGATTTAGGATGAACATACACATTTTCCATAAACCCTTCTTCACATATAATAAATATACAGCAGACGACTTAAAAACATATCGACAAAAACGTGAAAAAAAATCCATAAATGAGAGTTATTTATAAAAGCAGGATTCGAAACATTGTTGCAGCAGCAGACATTTCTTAAAAATTTCAATTCCCCCTTATGCCACAATGTTTTTCAAATGTGCCTGCTGCAGATGCCGCGCAGAGGTCCAGACAAGGAGGGATATTCAGCTCTTTTCCCCATAATTTCTCTCTTATTATTAAAGCAAATCCTATGTAGTGAGACGATTCTTTTGAGTACTCACAACATAGGGTTAGAGGGTAAAATAAAGAGTTTAGAACATGATGAACTCCCCTTACCTAGAGCTCTGAGGTGCGAGAGAAAACGTCTGTATAAGGAGAAGGGTTAATCGTACGAGTTGTGTAATAAAACGGATGTAACATTCTCTTCGTTATATCATATCATATTTAGATCATATTAAGTTATGAACTATTCAACAGGAAAAATAACTTTATGAATATTACCCAGGTCGGGTTAAAATGGGTCTCATTGGATAAGTAAATACACGTGTAACATATGCATGTGTTTTGTCGAGTAATAAGTCAAACACAGGACTGCTGGAAAAATAACTTTATGAATATGACCCATGTCGGATGAACATGTGTCTCACTGGATATGTGAGGAGTAAATACGCACATATGCATGTGTTTTGTCAAGTCATAAGTCAAACACAGGACTGCAGGAAAAATAACTTTATGAATATAACCCCTGTCGGATGAACATGTGTCTCAATGGATATGTAAGGAGTAAATACGCACATATGCATGTGTTTTGTCGAGTAATAAGTAAAACACAGGACTGCTGGAAAAATAACTTTATGAATATGACCCATGTCGGATGAACATGTGTCTCACTGGATATGTGAGGAGTAAATACGCACATATGCTTGTGTTTTGTCAAGTCATAAGTCAAACACAGGACTGCAGGAAAAATAACTTTATGAATATAACCCCTGTCGGATGAACATGTGTCTCATTGGATATATGAGGAGTAAATACGCACATGCGCCTGTGTATTGTCAAATAATAGGCCAAACACAGGACTGCTGGAGAAATAACTCATTGGATACGCACATGCGCATGTCTTTTGTCAAGTCATAAATCAAACACAGGACTGCTGTCTGGTTCAATGTTACAAGTGTAATACGATACATGTAGCATATAGTACTTGTTATGACAGTTCCTGACTACAAGGCCCCTTCGACTGAATACGACTAAAAGTTAACCAATTTGTCTTATTTCTACGTCGGGGGTTTAGAACCGGGCGTTCCGGGCTCGATCCACAGTTTCGGCGCTGTAGTCTTGGTAGAGTGTTCTTGGACAAGGCACATTTCCTAGCCTAGTACTGGTGTGTATACCCAGGGATCATGACTAACTGAACTGTCGCCGTGATATAACTGAACCAATGTTGAAAACGACGTAAATCCCCACAACAAAACAACCAAACGAACAAACAATCTTATTTCTAGTAGTAACTTGGTTGTTGCACGAGAGATCATGTTAACTAACTCACAGGTGTGTGACTTGACAGTTTTCTATAATGGTTAGCGTTGGGGATTTGAAACCGGGTGTCCCGGGTTCGATCCCCAGTCGTGGCACAACGGTCATGGTGGAGTGTCCTTAGGCAAGGCACATTTTCTAGCCTAGTACTGGTTCGTTTACCCAGGGATCATGAATAAGTGAACTGTCGCCGTGATATAACTGAAATAATGTTGAAAGCGGCGTAAAACCCCAATTAATAAAAAAAAAAAAAATCATAAAATGGCCAAGTCATAAAAATGGGTCATATGAGTCGTCCCGCGGGAAAATTGTGGACTCTGCGTAAAGTATCAACCCGGATCAGCCTAAGCATGCCGCGCAGGCTTACCCGGACAGACATTGTTTGCCTCCTGTGGAATTTCTGTTTCAGGAATCATTACTCTATACCTCTATCCATCTGAGACGTAATGTGTCGGCCCGGATTAGCCTGCGCGGTCTGCGCAGGCTGATCTAGGTCGATACATTACGTAGATTTCATAATGTTGGTTTTCTTGCGGGACGGCCCATATGTCCTTTTTTTCAATTAATTCGCACACTCGCACTTAGCTTTCAATATTCGCGCAAATATCGTACACAATGACACCGTCCGCGCGAAAAAGGTACACGTTGGAATATCAGTATAGTGTAGGTTCAGATCACACCCTCTATCTGCTCAGATTTATCATAATCTACACAAGTTGACAGAATCATCTATCGGGCTTGGTTAACCCTTTTTCCATATACGACACATCTGCAGCAGATGACTTTGAGAACATCTGAACACAAATATAGTAAAATCTTTATAAATTAGAGTGGAATGTTTTAATAGAAGTTGAAAACATTGTGACAAAATGAGAATTTGCTTGTTTTGAGAGCAATTGCTTATTGCTTGTTTTGAGCAATTTCACCAGTTTTACGGAGTGTTTTCAAAAGTCATCAGCTGCAAAGGCGTCAGAAAACTTTTATTTATAGATGTTTGATATATTTTTAACAATATGTGTTCAAGGTCATCTGCTTGTATGTGGGAAATGTTTAAACATAGATGTAAAATCTTCTTCGTGTTAAAATATCATACCCTAGGTACATCTTGCATTGCTTTATGTAGGTGGGTCTTCTTTGAAAGTTGGGTCTCAAAGGCCTGTTTTATAACGAAGTGGCTCAACATTTAATAAAAGGTTACATCCCTTAGGACGTCAACTGACACTGTTTTCGGAATAAACTTCAATTCAAAACGTTAACTATAAATTACATGTGAATGTTGCTTAACTTTTGTCCTGGAACTGCGTCACTCGTAGTCTTTTTCAGCAGACGACTTTGGAAAATATTACGTGGAAGACAGTGGTGCAGAGGTAGAGCGTTGGCCTTTCGTACCAAAGGTCCCGGGTTCGAGTCCCGTGATGTGCGGGTTCTGACCTAGGGATTTTCCACACAAACTGCGCGAGTACTGGTTAAGTCTCCAGGAAGCAGACATCGAGCGTGATTAATATAAGCTGAAAGCTTGTTTCGCAATCGAAGTAAAATAATTAAATTTAAACTAAAATATTATGGGAAAGGGAGACATTTCTCATGGCGATAAATAATTTCTCCTATAAAGCACTATTTTTTTTTTTTAAAGTATTGATCTACATGTTTATTAAACTTTAATTTTTCACGATAGTTACAATACCACATCCTCGATTTTTTTTGAAGCAGAGGACTCTCAAATGAAATATCTTTAATTAAGCAAAGTGTCGTCTTTTGATGCACATCTATATATGAGCCGCCCCGCGAGAAAATCAACATTGTGGACTCTGCGTAAAGTATCGACCCGGATCAGCCTAAGCATGCCGCGCAGACTTACCCGCGTAGACACTTTTCTCGCCTCCTGTGGATTTTCTGTTTCAGGAATCACTACTCTATCTATCCCCCCTTAGACGGAATGTGTCGGCCGGATCAGTCTGCGCGGATAGCGCAGGCTGATCTGGTCGATACATTACGCAGATATATTGATATGAGCCGTTCCGCGAGAAAACCGACAGTGTGGACTCTGCGTAAAGTATCGACCCGGATCAGTCTAGAACCCCGACAGACAATTTTCGCCTCCTGTGGATTTTCTGTTTCAGAATCATTACTCTATACCTCTATCCCCTTGAGACGAAATGTGTCGGCCCGAATCCGTCTGCGCGTACTGCGCAGGCTGATCTGGGTCGATACATTACGCAGAGGCCATAATGTTGGTTTTCTCGCGGGACGTCTCATATACAGAAAACGTTTGAATGATATTATACAATGAAGATGCTCTAGTTAAATGAATCCTTTTTCCTGATGAAAAAACATGACGATCATGGACATTTATAATTTCCATTTCTCTTGCCTTAGTCTTTAGCAATGAAAAATCGTTTTAAACTCTTCAATAATCGAATTTCAATACATTGGTTCAATTCGGTTCGAATTTCTTTAACAATAAATAGTGAAACACAAACATTGTAAAGTTTTGAAGTATTCTGTTCCTAAACTGACCTGTGTTCAGTCCTCAACGAGAGAGTGTTTTAAATTAATTAACCTTTTTCCCACATTTAGACGCTTTTTGACACCTCTGTAGCAGACGACTTTTGAAAACATTGTGGGAAAAAAAAAGAAATTTCTCATGATGAGCAATTTCTTTTTTTTTTGCCACAGTGTTTATGACTATTTTCTTTTCAAAAATAACACTTTCAGTTTTACAGTTTTCCATATGTTTGACAATATGTTTAAAAGGTCTTTGCTGGTGTGCGAAAACCAGGAAACATATGAGTAGGTGAACTGGCCGCCGTGATATGACTGAAAACATTGTTAAAAACGGCGTTAAACCCCAATCAATCAATCAATCAATCAATCAAGGTCTTTGCTGTTTGTAGAAAAGCGTTAAGTGTCAATTTCATACGGCTCTTTAACTGTGAGATGTGACAGTGGGGGAACGAGATATGTGTATCAGTTTAAATTACTTCGTGTTAAAACCGAACCGTGCGAAACCGTGGGAAGCTAGTCGAGCGTAGTTTACTGGAA
The DNA here is from genome assembly GCA_031761405.1 of Serripes groenlandicus. Taxonomy (NCBI): domain Eukaryota; kingdom Metazoa; phylum Mollusca; class Bivalvia; order Cardiida; family Cardiidae; genus Serripes; species Serripes groenlandicus. Next base: position 140,102,029 of record JASEVX010000002.1, on the reverse strand, counting down.
CTCCGAACCGACTTTGGTGTGTGCCGAGGGAAATGAACAAAGTTCAAGATTAAATATTTGTGATCGATTGCGTGGTGCGGTTGGGTTAGTTGGATTAAACAATGCCCCGCAGGAGAAAAAAGGTAATTATACAATCGTAAGTTGATAAAAAAGTATCTTTTTTTCGTCAGAGTGCTGGCTTACATATCGAGGGATTGGTGTGAAACGGTTGTAACTAAAAACCTATTTTAAAAACCCAGGTTTAGGGGCGATTTTGACCCCCTTTGTAAACAATGGAAAGTTAGGTGCCATTGCTCAGAACGAGCAATGGCACCTAAATTTCCATTGTTTACCAAGAAAAATTATTTAACGCTTATAAGGACTTTATGGCGAGGTGATTAACCTTGGTAAAAAAAATACCAATTTTAGTTACAACCGTTTCACGCCAAGCCCTCGATATGTTAACCTTTTTCCACATACAGACGTTTTCCGATGCCTCTTCAACAGCCGGCTTTTGAAGACATTGAGACAAAAGGAGAAATTGTTCAAAACGACGTATTACTCCTTTTGCCACAATGTTTTCATTTCTTTTCAATAATAAAACTGTCATATATATATACAGATTTTCCATATTTTACCTAGATGTTTTCAAAGTCTTCTGATGCAGATTTGTTAAAAAAAAGAGTTAAAACACTCGACTCCTCTGCATCAGATGGTTGGAAGCATTGTGAAAAAGGAAACAATGCTCATTGCTGAACAAATATACTGCAGACGACCTTGAGAGACATATGAAAACCCTCCATAAATGAAGGCTCAATAATGAATAAAGTTGAAAGCATTGTGGCAAAAATAAATTTCCTTATGAGCAAATGTCTCCTTGTTGCAACAATGTATTTACAGTAGTCTGCTACATAGACGTCAGAGAGTAAGGGTTGACTATGTATGTGTGTATCCAGGGGCGTAGCTTTGCAATAATCAATGTGTAGGCCGTCTCGTGAGAAAATCCACATTGTGGAATCGACCCGGATCAGCCTATGCATGCCACACATGCCTACCCGGATAGACACTTTTCGCCTCCTGTGGATTTTCCGTTTCAGGAATAACTACTCTATACATTTATCCCACTAAGACGGAATGTGTCGGCACGTGCCTACAATGCCTAAAAGGAGCAACGCCCCTGGTATCTATACATTGTGGCCGAACCTCATTACCTGTGTTATATGTCTGTGTTAATAATTACGAAGGTTTACAATCCAGGAGTAATGGGTCCAAACCTTGACTCGACAACTAGTGTCTCGGTCTACACAATTCATTGAGATGAAACCCCATTAGTCTTTTAACCCATTGACTATGTAATCCAAAAGAAACAAAGACCATGCTTTTGGCTGAAGATTTCCCTGCCGAAATTCACAAAGTCGGCTCTTCCATGATGAAAATTGGACCACTCCTTTTTTAGTCCAACAGGAAATTTGGTAAAATTTAATGACTAAGTGACAAACAATACAGATTTAAGGAGAGACAGCTCGTCACGAGCTGTCTAACCTGAATCTGCATTGTTTACAAAAGCATGTAATTGCCTTTGGCAGCGAAACGGTTAAAGCTTTTATTTCACATGTAGATACATGTCACTTTCAACAGCTGTAGCTCAGTCGGTAGCAACACGTATTGTCAACCCATAAGGTTGTGAGTTCGAATCCAAGCTTGGCCAATATTCTTTGCGACGTTTGACAAAAGTCACTGTAACAAGCGTCATTCGTCTTTCACCAATGGGCTAACAGTCTATGTGGAAAAGCAGGCAGTTGCTTGGAACGTAAGTTGTATGGAGTACTGGTGTGAGAAAGCTAGTAAATACATGATTTGATGAACTGGTCAATGGTATGACCGAACAATTGTCACGACGGCGTTAAGCCCCAATCAATCAATCAATCAATCAATAAATATAGACACATATTGGTAGTCTATGATAATGTATGTATACCAAAGACGCTCCTTAAATGCAACCTTTGAGCATGAGTTACTAGTGTAGATATGTGTAGTGTGATCCTGATCTGCACTGTTAGGCAATTAGTTACATAAGTTTTGACATTGATATGGTATTACCTGTACGCATACTGCCTCGATGGTGAAGTGGTAGAGCGAGCATTCGCCTCTGTGTGGGAGGTCGAGGGTTCGATCCCCAACCGAATCATATCATTTGTTGTATAATGGTATGAATGGATCCCCTCCCCTCACCGTCGCTCAGGACGCCTGACTTGCTTGTTTCAGGATAACATGGACCAGTACTCAGGAAACGCCGTGATATAACTGTAAAAAGGACTGGAAGCGGCGTAAAACACCCTTAAAAAACGTATGCACAGATCGATCAGTATATACACAAATACTGTATAGTTGGTTTTCCAAGAGCTCTGACGACTTTGCGCTCATATGCTTATCTGTAACGGTATCACATTAACCCTTTTCCCACTTAAAGACGCTGTTTGACGTATCTGCAGCGTGCAGCAGACGACTTTTGAAAGCATTAGGGCAAATGTAGAAATTGCTCAGGACGAGAGGATTGTACTTTAGTTACAATGTGTTCAAATCTTGGCAATGATAGAACTTTTGTTTTTAAAACTTTTTTTCAAAAAAACTAGATGTTTTCGAAGTCACATTGTTGTATGTGTTAACGGGTTAAATGGTATGATAGTAACACTCATGAGACTAGGATTCTAATTACATATGAACCGTTCGTTGAGAAAACCAACATTATGGACCCTGCGTAATATATCGACCCATATCAGCCTGCGCAGTCCGCGCAGGCTAATCCGGGCCGACACATTCCGACTCAAGGGGATAGTTGTATAGAATAATGATTCCTGAAAAAGAAAATCCACAGAAGGCGAAAAGTGTCGGTCCGTGTTAGCTTGCGCGGCATGCTTAGGCTGATCCGGGTCGATACTTTACGCAGAGTCCACAATATTGGTTTTCTCTTGGGACGGCTCATAAAAGAAAGACGCTTGTATGCACAGGGCCATCCGCGACTTTACTGTTCACATAGCGATGCAACAAGTCCGCAAACCACAACAAGACGTGACTTACATGTAAGCTTTCTCTAAGACGATTCTATATAGCATGAGGCCCTTGTATGAATACATATGAGCCGTACCACGAGAAAACCAACATTATTGACTCCGCGTAAAGTATCGACCCGGATCAGCCTAAGCATGCCGCGCAGGCTAACCCGGACAGACACTTTTCGCCTCCTGTGGATTTTCTGTTTCAGGAATCAGTACTCTATACCTCTATTCCCCTGAGACGGAATGTGACGGCCCGGATCAGGCTGCGCGGACTGCGCAGGCTGATCTGGGTCGATACATTACGCAGAGTCAATAATGTTGGTTTTGTCGTGGAACGGCTCATATAAAAGGATATTACAGTAAAGTACCGCTACTCGCTCTTTTGTAAAACGTCTAAACTGTATTCAATCTTTCCCAAATACAACAATTCTGCAACAGACGACCTAAAAAACATCTAGATAGAAACATGGAAATATCTCAAAACGAATGTTTAACTATTAAAGAGAGTTGATCACATTATGACGAAAGGTGAGCAACTTCTTGTTAACCGAACTCTTATTTTAAGTCGTCTGCTGTGTAGGCCTCTGAATGCGTCTGTATAAAAGAGAGTTTTATATCAAGAACCAGACACTGAACCTAATAATTGTAGGTATAGGACTATACCTTGTGATTACGTATAAGTGATGTGCGTCAAGCAAAAGTATGGGCTTCGTGGTATATTCCTTTAACATCACATTCCATTAGAACGTATACATACACCAGAATATGTAACGCTTTAATATGTTCAATTTTGATTTGTCTCAATCGACATATCCAGCTTTTCATTTTGACGAGACCATAGCCAATTTTTTCAAAACATCAAAATAAAAATGTTTAGATAGATCGATACTTTATGTTCAACTTGTACAAAATAAGTATATCGTTGTTACAAATACTAATACAAATTCAATTTCATATACAAATACAAATACAAATTCAATTTCATATCGTGACATATATACTAGTTAAACACATGAAAGTTAATTATTCCAAGAGTATACATTTTGCTACATTTATATATTATATTCGTCATTTCAATTCTTAATACAGCACAATAGGACTTTTACAGAATGTTATTCGAGAAAAAATGAAACGAAATGATTTAGAGAAAAAATGTTCTATTAATATTATAGTGTAAAAACCTCACAGAGGAACGTGACTTTTCGCATATTTTATGAATTTACATAGCTTTAAGTATGTGGCTGGATGAGCAGCAAATAGTGTCGAGCCAGACTTTATTAGTAGTAATGATTTCCCTCCTAGGCTCTAAGGACTGTGAAGAAACCACTTGGTCTGACTCGCCCATATTAGGCAAAACAGCCCCGCCCCATAGCGGCCATGTTGTATACCAAATCAACATGCATTGAAGACATATATGGTAGAGTGTCACCCACGGAACATTGCAACAAAATTATTTGGAAATTGACTTCACACTGTCAGAGTAGATTTTTTTCTTCAAATGTTCACTTTAGCCAGACATGTATCAGTCAAAACAGCTCCGCCACTTGACGGCTATGTTTTTCGACCAATCATCATGACTCGAAGTAATCTCACAGACGGTCGGTCACCCATGGAACATTTATATAACATTATTTGAAAATCGGACAATAGATTAGAGAAGTCACACTCCCAGTATTTATAACATTTAGGCGGAAGTGAAAAGTGGTGATACTGTACGGATGCACAGGCTCACCTGAGTATTTACTGTACGGATGCACAGGCTCACCTGAGTATTTACTGTACGGATGCACAGGCTCACCTGAGTATTTACTGTACGGATGCACAGGCTCACCTGAGTATTTACTGTACGGATGCAAAGGCTCACCAGGGTCTTAACTGTACGGATGCACAGGTTCACCTGAGTCTTTACTGTACGGATACACAGGCTCACCTGAGACTTTACTGTACGGATGCACAGGCTCACCTTAGTATTTACTGTACGGATGCACAGGCTCACCTGAGTCTTAACTGAACGGCTGCACAGGCTCACCTGAGTCTTAACTGTACGAATTCACAGAGTCTTTACCGTTCGCAGATGCCTTTAGACCACCCATCGCCAGACGCGGCTAATTCATAGCTATTAATCGACTGTGTTCAGCTAAAAGGTATTTTGATTAGTATACGGGGACAGGGAAGTATCGGATCAGAATATGTGAAAATACATTCGGACTGCGTTGTTTGGGATTTGCCAAATCATACATGCAGACTGCGCTTTCTGGGATTGACAAATCCAGCACGCTCAATAAATTAATCTTGCAAAAGAACTCCCGTTTGTAAATTAAATTATTTCCCACATCCAACAAATCTGCACGAAGCGACTTTTAAAAGCGTATTTAGCAGTCTTGTGGAAACCCTCTTTAAATGAACGTTTCGTCAATAAAAAAATTACTCATGATCAGCAACTTCTCCTTAGCCATAAATAGTTTAAAAAAATTACCTGTTTCAAACGCGTCAATATACGTCTTCACATAAGAAAGGGTTAGAGTTGCATTTGCAGATTTAAAAAAGATGCATCGATTACGTGACCAACATGTATTTACACTGTCCCTACTATGGGGAAATGTAGACGGTAATAATTACCGCACTGTGTCCAGCCCTCCGTGCATTAGACACTTGCAACATTAGCAGGACCTGGTGCAATCTCCTATCGCAGAGTGACCGTTCCTTACACTCACTATCATCTGCAACAGGCTCAATGTCAAGATTCTTGACGAAACATAATAACTATATTTTAATTGACTTAGTTGTCACTGATGTAAGCACTAACGTTTTACACTTGTGACAGGATCTTTTTCTAACTTTGCTAATCAAAAACAAAGTATTTATTTAGCAAAAAGCTGCGGACTACTTTACGGTAGTTGTACACATTTAAAGATTAATACATCTGTTATGTAGGTCACCTATATAAAAAGTCACGTGAAACCCGAAAGTAGCTCGAGCCTGTGACAGAGGTAAATGTAATAAACCGATAGTGTAAGAGAGTGGACCTGGTGTTGCTAACATCGAGTTAGTCTGGATTACCTGCCCCTATCACTATGTAGTATTTGTCATATAGTACGCAGGGAACCAGACTAACATCGAGTGTGTTGTAGTAAGTTGCCTAGTACGGGGTAGCCTTCCCGTACCCATCCTCTGTACCCAGGCTATTCATAAAATATATGATACCCTGGGCAAATTGGCTGTACAAATCTCGTTCTCATGAATAATTTATGAGGTGAAATGCAGCCGCTTGATTGGCCGCGTGACACAAACCTCATGCGATACGAAAATTACAGTGTAGTTACGGAGGAAATCGTGGTGCATGCTTTACGAAGTTTCGCTAGCCAATTTGCCCAGGGTATCATATATGTTATGAATAGCCTGGGTACCGAGGATGTCCCGTACCATTAGATCATAGGATCAGGCGTCACCAATAATAGCGGCGCCATTAGATCATAGGATCAGGCATCTCCAAATCCTTATTTGACTCTCAAACCCTATGTTGTGGGTACTCAAAAGAATCGTCTCAATGAGACGATTCTTTTGAGTACCCGTAACATAGGTTTTTGTGGAGTCATACGGGATATATGGATGGGAAAAGACCAGTTCACTCCTCCTTATCGAGTCCTCTGCCAAATCGATTAACATTTTAAACTCTGAAAATTAGTTTGCTTCACCATGTATGTATTGGTTCCAAACATCAAGATATTTATTTACAATTGTCCACTGTATAGTTTGCGAAAATCAGTTGTATATATTGGATAATTTTCAAACTATATTTGCGATAGCGATATATACAGAGAGTTTGACCAATCCAGTCGGAATTTGTTCGTTCTTGCCAGATGACATTCTCATTTACTTTAGTACGCCGGGTACCAGGCTAGACTTCCCCGTGAAGATCTCTACTGAGTTATTATTATCCCAATAAAAGGTTTTACCATTGTTGGTTGGGTCTTGCCAGACGAACGACGTTCTCATTTACTTTTAGTACGCCGGGTACCAGGCGAAAATCGACTAGGTTATTACCACAATAAAAGGTTAAGTGCCTATTGGACGCAGTTTATGTATATTGATGTGTACTAATGCAATTTCGAGAATGGGCGAACTGTCTTCATTGGTTTAACTTATTCAGCGCCGGCTTTCCTAAAGTAGACTATTTCATGTTCAATATCGGACGACTCCATTTTTCATGTTAAATGTTTTTGATTTTTATGATAGCTAGATAGCAGGCATTGCTGATTTCAGTCTCGTCAGCATATCATGAGCTTACTCACATAAATCTGTATTAGTTTAACCCTTTCCCTCATACGAAAATTCTGCAGCAGACGACTTTGAACATATTTTGTTTAAAAATAGAAAATCTCTATAATTGAATGGATAACCTATGACTAAAAGTGGAAAACATTGTGGCAAATGGAGAAATTGCTCGTTTTGAGCAATTTCTTCTTTTGTCACTATGTTTTCAAAAAGCCATCTGCTGCAGAGGCGTCAGAAAGCGTCTATATGAGGGAAAGGGTTAAGAATACGTGTGTAACTGTTGGAAAAGGTTTATAACGGTCTAAAGACATGCCGATTATTTAAGAAGTTAATACATTTTAGCCGCATCTAGCGATTTAGGGTATTTATGCATCTGCGGTCAGTGAATATCGGGCGGGTCTGTGTACTCGCACAGTCTCATTGGACCCTTTATGTCAAATTACGCCAAATACATCCTCTGTCATGTTGATCTACACCCAAATAGTACCTAAAAAACTGTGTATGCGTAGAAATGAGTTTATATCATGACCAGAATGTATTGTATATATATATGAAATTGAGTTTTAAATCATTGTAATGGTGAATTCTTTATTGCATAATGCATGACCCCCCCCCCCCCCCCCCCCCCCCCCCCATTGTCTTTGGATTGTTTTAAAGCTTAGAGGTAATCCTTTTCAATGACGTATGGTGTTCTACATGAGAAACGCTTAGAAAGTGTGACAAATGAGGACTGAAACTGGAAACATGGAAACAAAGAAGGAATTGATTTTGTGTATTGTAACCCTTTTCACTTACATGGAATGTTGTCGTACCTTCTGTATTGATCTCGTAACGGCGAGACACTAAAATACCAACGCGCTAGACACGACTCATTTATAAGAGGTGTGTTATGGCAGATTAATTTAAATTATTGACTGTGATTGTTGTCGTTGGCTGTTGATTCATATCAAAGTTGCCGAGCCCCGGTAGCTCAATCGGTAGTCGGACGCGGGCTGTCAATCCAGGGATTGTGATTTCGAACCCAATTTTTCCGACGTTTCACAAAAGTCACTGAGACATGCGCCATTCGTCTTCCATCAATTGGGATAACAGTCGTTGTGGAAAAGCAGCCAGTTGCTTGGAAAGTTTGTTGTTTGGAGTACTGGTGTGTGGAATCCAGGAAACACATAATGTATGTGAACTGGCCGCCGTGAAATGACTGGAAAGTTGTTGAAAACGGCGTTAACACCACATTAATAAATCAATCGATTCACATCAGTCTTTCAAAACAGGTAATAAAGGCTTTCCCTGCTCAGGGTTGTAGAGTTATCACAACAACTGACTCGCCGTGATACAACTGACTCGCCGTGATACAACTGACTCGCCGTGATACAACTGACTCGCCGTGATACAACTGACTCGCCGTGATACAACTGACTCGCCGTGATACAACTGAAACATTGTTGAAAACAACTTACTTAACGTTGAACTTGGTCGTCATTTTAATATTGAAAGAGAAAATCGAATTTGTGTATATTGCTTTATGGAAAAAAAGATGCCTTAGTTATCGAGGATGATAACCTTCTTTGCCTTCTTTGTTTGTGAAAAGTTTAAGATTATAAGAGATTTGTATCTAAATACGTGGTTTAATGCGTTACCAAGCTTACAGAATTTGTATTGTCTTCTTCAAAATGAAAATCCATTAGTTAATACAAAATATAGCCCTTTATGTTTCAAAGCTTTTTGAAGAAATTTGATTGTGCACATTACTACATTGTAAATTGAATTTAATATAATATGTATGTATTGTGGGCCGGAGGCCTAATTACGCAAATAAACTATTGTATTGTATTGTACAAACAAACAGCATGGGGTTTTTTAGCCGCGAAATGGCCGCGTTGTACAGGCGACCAGTAAAAACGAGCAGCCTATACTGACTGCATGCATCAGCCTTATCAAAGCGATAATCCTATATTTAATATAACCCTGTAGATCTAGGTAATTTAATTTTGCAAAAGAGAAATGTATCATATATACATATTTCTATAAAACTTATACCGAAAATAAAATTAAGACGAATCCAGTAATTCGTGTGTTGTCAAATGTCTACATACAAAAACCAATCGTAGGGGCAAGGTAGAGATATTTGCGTTCTCAAGATTTTGTTTTTGTTTTTTGTTTTTTAATTTCGACGGAATTTTCTTTATTTGAAAATGTAATCGCGGATTTATTTTTCTAGAGACCATATTTCCGATTTCTTCCCATTAGTTTCATCCGTTCACAAAGCACACAATATCGGTTACACTTTATTTATTCTGCAAATTGTTAATGAGGAACATAATATTTTCATTAAATATTCTACTGGTCTCCTAAGATCGTGAACAGAAGCATTGAAATAGACTACATTGTCGAGTACTAAATGAATCGCTAGATATCAGAAAATAGTGAGATACTTCTCAGTTGACTGCTTATACAAAGTCATGGGAGAAAACAACAAAATAATGACGCCATACTACGATACTTTAACAAACAGAGCGTGGTATAGGTTAAACTCACAATTATAGATACCATTGTCTGTAGAGCGAGAGGAAGTAGGTTCCGTCCTGGACTTTTTTTTTTGCATGTAAAATACAGTCAAACGTAGTTGTGTGTCTCGTCGGTGGATAACTCGAACATGTGACAATTCGAAAATATCCTTTAACTCGAACGGAGCATTGTGTTATGTGTTATATTTAACATACATATCAGCCGTTCCACGAGAAAGCCAACAGTATTGACTCTGCGTAATGTATCGACCCAGATCAGCCTAATCAGGCTAATCCGGCCCGACGCAAACTGTCTCAGGGGTAAGAGGTATAGAATAATGATTCCTGAAATAGAAAATACACAGAACGCGAAAAGTGTCTGCCTGGAATTGACTGTGTGGCATGATTAAGCTGATCAGGGTCGATACTTTACGCAGAGTCCATACTGTTGGTTTTCTCGTGGAAAGGCTCATATGTAACTAGATAGTGTGTAAAGTTTACATACATAATAACAAATCCGAACTTGTATTAAATTGAAAGTGTTTGAATTTGTAAGTAATGAATTTCTATCGCAGTAAGCAAAGATAAATTAGGATTTTCTATCGGAGCACGCAAGGATACGTGAATGTATAGAATCATTTGGTACACAACGAAGTAGAGAAACGAAACACTTTCAATTTTAAGCCAGATTGCGAATTTCCTACGGAGCAAGCAACCCTTGGGACGTTCGCACATCATCAATGCGACTAATGGCTACTCCACAAGAATCCTTCATCGAGGGCAATTCATTCCATATACTGTGAGAACTTATTTCGCAATCGATATTAAATAAAGAGCCATGCGTTCAGTAATATAGCTTGATAGCACAATGTCGCCAATCCTTCAATTAAATTACAGCTATTTGTATGAAACTAGCTGTAATTTAATTGGTGGATTGGCGACCGTGTGCTGCCGAACTGTTTAACTGAACGCAGTGCAGGTTCCAACCAAATTTGTATAACATGACATTCCTTCACTATACTCGTTTACACATTCAAGGTAACAGGTATGTCTTCAGCACGTTGTAGAATGTACCTTTGATATGATAGTGTCATATGCATCTAGGTCAAATTACGCTAAATTATATCCGCTGACTTGCTGATCTACTATAGTCCCTAAAAAACCTTTGTTTGCGTAGAAATGAGTGTATACCATCACCAGAATGTATTGAATATATGACATTGAGTTTAAATGCATTGTGAATGTGTATAGGATGCACTGGAAATGATTTGTTTTATCACTTTTAGTATGTTGACCTTGTTTGAAAGTGAAAGTAGAGAATGCTAAACACCGGTTTTGTCCGGGCCCGATTTGGTCCAAAATGACGATTACCATTTTCGCCTGGTGAGTTCTTTCTTGCATAATGCATGACCCCATATTTTCTTTGGATTGTTTTAAAGCTAAGAGGTGACTCTTTTCAATGATATACGGTGTTCTACATGAGAAACGCTTCGAAAGTGTGACAATTGAGGACTGAAACTGGTCGATTTACATGGAAACAAAGAAGGATTTTTGTTTGGTGTATTGTAACCTCTTTTAGCTCGATACGTTCAAAATTAACGCTCGAGCGAGATTAATATAAACTGAAAACTTGTTTCGTAATCGATGTAAAATAAATAGATAAGTTTAAACTAAATTATGTTTACTTACCGTTATACATTATTGGGTGCCTTTCGTATAAAACTGAATAGATCGAACGTATCATTATGTACCTTTGATATGATAGTGTCATATGCATCTATAAGCTCTAGTCTGATCGATACGATCGCAATTCACGTTTCAAGCGAGATTAATATAAGCTGAAAGCTTGTTTCCCAATCGATGTCAAATAAATATATAAGTTTAAACTAAATTACGTTTACTTACCGTTATACATTATTGGGTGCCTTTGGTGTAAAACTGAATAGATCGAACGTATCATTAATATCTGTATATAAGCGCCTAGAAATGAATATATTGAACATGCAAATAATAGCAACATGTTAGCTAATCACGTTACAATATGCTTGTTTATTTATGTGTATATATGGTGTTTTAACGCCGCTTTCAACAGTATTTCTGTCATATCACAGTGTAATCTGGGTTAATTGCCAATACTGGTGGTAAATTTATCCTGCAATTGGCACACCAGTTATACTGATATTCGTTTAACCATGAGCACCACTGTGAGTTGATTGGTGTTTAACGCCGCTTTCAACACTTGTTCAAGTATATAACGGCGTTTCCTGTGTAGGTAATACCAATATTACTGGTCCATGTATCCTGACATCAGCCCATCAGTCGTACTGCTAACCCCGCAACCCTGAGCGTCAAGGAGGACAGCCATTTCTACCATTTTTAAAGTATTTGGTATGACCAGGCCGACGGGGATCGAATCTGCGACCTCCCGCTACCGAGGCGGATGCTGTATCACGACAGCCCTGAGGTGGTACCAGTACTGTTGGTGAACAGTTGGGTAAACATATACTAACATCACATCAGTCGTATATTGTTTTCCCACAACGATGAGCGACACGGAGGGAAGTCACTTCTACCATAACATAACACAGAACAGAACAGAACAGAACAGAACAGAAGTTTATTCATAAGACTTGAACACATATGGTTCATCGTCAAAACATTTACAATATACATGTGCATACGAACAAAAAATAGACATACAGTTTATCAAATTACTATTTTGAAAGAATAATGCACTTCCCAAGAAGGCGGAAATAATGTTTGAAATGAGCGGAATATATAAGTATGCAGATATTCGGATAAAGCGCTTGGTGCTATGTGTTCATGCTATGTTAAGCAATAAGCTGATCAGAAAAAGGAGCCATAACTCTCAACGTCTAATCATTTACTACATAACATACACTTTATTCACCCAGTAATGGTTTCATTATACATGGGGATTAATTAATTCACAGTTTGATAATTTAAGATAATTGGATTAATTGAGGTTTAAGGCCGTTTTTAACAATATCTCAGCTATATCACGGCGGCCAGTTCACCTACTCATGCATTTCCTGGTTTTCTCACACCAGTACTCCACACAACAATCTTTCCATGCAACTGGCTGCTTTTCCACATAGACTTAGCCCATTGGTGGAAGACGAATGACGCATGTCGCTTTGGCTTTTGTCAATCGTCGGAAAGAAAGTTGGCTGAGCCGGGATTCGAACTCACAACCCCTGGATTGATAGCCCGCGTCGCTACCGACTGAGCTAAAGGGGCTCGATCGAAGATAAACATGAAATAGCAAATATGACAAGACATATTTAATATTGCAGCAATGATCTTTGTAATCGGGGGAATTATCGTCAGAATCATTAGTAAGCAAAATGTTTTCAGTTTTCATAATTTTACGTTCCTACAACTATCTTCTTTTAAGTACAACAATGTTTTTCGATTTTCACAAATTTACGTTCTTGCTGACAATTCAAAGAATGGGCCGCTAATTACGGTTGAGTACCCAATGCACATAACTAGTATAAGGTAGTGTAAGCACAATGTAACACGTGCAACGCAAGAGTCTTGAGTGCGGCATAGTACAAGGTCAAATCATTAATGCAGTGGGGTTTTATAGTATTTCAATGTTGACAATGTATTTTGCTCATGCAACTCATGGTTGACATTAGATAGTAAGTCAAATAAAACGTGAAGCGTTACAGCTATATTATATAAATATCATATGGCAGCATGTGTGACATTGATATTGTCAACCCGAGAGCAGAATGTCACCCGAGGCGTAAGCCGAGGGTGACATTCTGTTTCGAGGGTTGACAATATCAATGTCACACATGCTGCCATATGATATTTATTTTATTATACCGAACAAAATTAAGTGACGTCACTGCTGTATGTGTATAAGGGAGATAATCACGTCATGATTTAGCTAAAATATTGAAGCAGTTATTTGCCCTTATATGACATTCAAAATATCACTGCAGTCACATGACCTGACAGTCAATTTTCACTTGGTCACGTGTCAAAAAGGTTGAAAATGTTCCTGATAGTCAAAATATCTCTTTTTTGGGTAATGGGATTTTACCACTGTAGACAAAAGTGAGGTATAATAATCATGGATATGTACGTGGGTGGAGTGAACAAGCCTTATTTCCGAAGGTATAGGGCCTGATATATGGGCTGATAAAAAGCAATTATTATTAAAGTTATTTAAAATTTGACATAAGTATTCTAGTATGGTTTTACGATTACAGTTTGAGAATCAATTGATTGATTGACGCTAGTCGCAATGATTCGGCAGCCGACGGTAAAGGATGTTAGCCGGGAGGACTTTAGATTCCCCAGATCCCTTGATTTACAGCTTTCATCCCAGTAAATGATGAGACGGAAACATTGATATGAATTATTATCCTGTTAGATTAATTCAATTAATGTTGGGTATCATCACCACTGAATTGTTACAAATTCCCACATATCTTGTTAAACGAAATCCAATGAAAGATTTCACAAATCATCTTCGATTTACCTATCATTTACAAACGTAGTTTGAGTAATTTATCGTAGGATATGCAAATCTATATTTTTCAATCGTGTATAGCAGGTTAAGGATTAGTTAATTCACTTAATTGCAGTCGGCTAACTGCTGGGGCTGGGGTTTAGACCACAAATCACCAAATCGGAGGAATTTGATTGGATCATAATCTGTGCTCGTGCCGATACCTTCAGGGCATTTATCTGTGCATCGACAAGCATGTGGGATATGACAATCGCAGTCAATTGACAAATGATTTACTCGGACATTATCCTACATCGTCGAGTAAAAACAACAGTATGGTTTAGTTTTAGCAGTATTGGAGCATTGACAATCATATTCAGTTGCTATGGCAATGGAACTTCTAAAGGCCTGTTGTACTTTTTTCTGACATATGTCGTTTACGCTGTTCATTATGGATTGTGAACCTTTTAGTTATAGTATGACTAGCTAATAACGCTGTGTGACAATATGTGATTTTCTGCAAGGAATGTATCGGAACCGTAAGGTTGGTTGCTGTTTGTTTATATCAGTTGTTTTCATTCGAGCGGCGCTCTGCGGAAACCAGCCATAGCTACATAAATACACGTGTGGAAACGGATCGTTTGTGCGCTTCTACGCTCAACAATCAAAATGGATAACTTCTGTACAGAAATTCCTTGAATCATTATAATGGGCTAATAAACGAGAAGTGTAGATCCAGATCCGACTTCGCGGATGCGCTGGGTCTACACTGATAGTAAATGTGTTAAGGTTGGTTTTCTCTGTGCGCCGATCATTTCATAGTATTTCTACATAATTTATATATGACAAATGCTCTACTAAAACTTATCTTGATGTATTTTAGACAAGAGTATTATGGAAATTGTTTCACCAAGGCGTCTGAACTGACAGGTTGATTTATACGCCATTACACGAAAGCATATGCAACTTATGCAATTTTAACGAAATTACTTTGACAATGAGCGGTCTAAATGTATTTAGAAGGAGAAACCTGTCAAATCCTCCTCAATTATTTTCAAATTTATAAAATACAGAGCTTTCTGTAGAATTAAAGCATCTTGCGAAGTTAATGCTTACCATTATGAATAAATATCGTTCTGTATCAATATAATAATAATAATAAAAAATACTTACATGTAAATGTATCCAAGGACGTTGTTGCAATCCAATTTAATACATTATCTCGGTTGGTACATTCTAACAACATGAGAGACCCATGAACATTCCAAAAGCTGCCTTGCTTTTCTCGTGTTATCTTTATTATTTCAAATGTTGGTTTATGAAAATGTTGTAATTGAATTGAATTGAATAAGAACCCTCTACGTTTATAAAACAACGGTTGATCGAACAAGAAAATTGTGCTCGAAAACTAGATTGGCACGGATCCGTCGTAAGTGTTCGTAAGTGTTCATGAGTTTTCATGAGTAGTTGTCACAAAGCTGGACGTAATTAATCATACGAACATTGACGAACATTGACGAACATTGACGAAGGTATCGTGTCTTCATACGTTTAAATTCAGTGGGCCGAATAAATAAAATGCGTTTGTACGCAATAGAACCATTTCGATTTACACATGCCATTTTTTCTTGAATGATTCTGTTTAACTTGTCCCAAACTAGAGTAGACGCAGATTGAACTGCAATGTACACACCTATACTATGTGATTTAACTGAACACTGTATAACAATAGCTCATTGTATGCGTCAGTTCAGCTTATTAGCGAATAGAGTAGACACAGATCGGACTGCAATTTACACTTCTATACTATGCGATTTAAATGTACACTGTATATAAACAGTTCATTGAATGATTCTGTACAACCTATCTGCGAACAGAGTAGACGCAGACTGAACTGCAGTTTACACATCCATTATATGCGATTTAAATGTGTACTATATAAAAACAGTTCATTGAATGATTCTGTACAACCTATCAGCGAACAGAGTAGACGCAGACTGATCTGCAGTTTACACATCCATTATATGCGATTTAAATGTGCACTATATAAAAACAGTTCATTGAATGATTCTGTACAACCTATCAGCGAACAGAGTAGATGCAGACTGAACTGCAGTTTACACATCCATTCTATGCGATTTAAATGTGCACTATATATAAACAAGTCATTGAATGATTCTGTACAACCTATCAGCGAACAGAGTAGACGCAGACTGAACTGCAGTTTACACATCCATTCTATGCGATTTAAATGTGCACTATATATAAACAGCTCATTGAATGATTCTGTACAACCTATCAGCGAACAGAGTAGACGCAGACTGAACTGCAGTTTACACATCCATTCTATGCGATTTAAATGTGCACTATAGATAAACAGCTCATTGAATGATTCTGTACAACCTATCAGCGAACAGAGTAGACGCAGACTGAACTTCAGTTTACACATCCATTCTGTGCGATTTAAATGTGCACTATATATAAACAGCTCATTGAATGATTCTGTACAACCTATCAGCGAACAGAGTTGACGCAGATTGAACTGCAGTTTACACATCCATTCTATGCGATTTAAATGTGCACTATATATAAACAGCTCATTGAATGATTCCGTACAACTTATTAGAGAACATAGTAGACGCAGATTGAACTGCAATTGACTCATTCTTTATATGCGATTTAACTGTAAACTGTGTGATAATAGCTCAATGAATGATTCGGTTCAACAGTGCATATACAGATCAGACTGCGTGGGTCTAAATCTACACTAGTCCCAAATGTTCTATGGGGCGCTCATGCAAATTGCATTTCTGTCAAAAACCCTTCCCCCACTCGCAGACGTCTTCTGACGCTCCTGCAGCAGACGACTTTTTAAAACATTGCGGCAGATTCTCGTTTTGCAACAATGTTTTCAACTGTCACACTTTCATTTCCAGAGATTTGTATATATATGCCTAGATGTATGTATTCAAAGTCGTCTGCTGCAAATTATTACCATTGTCATTGTCATTAGATTCATATCGCAACTTTGTTTTTGCTGGATTTATTCTACCACGTCACGTGTGTGTTTCAGGCATGTGACCGATCGTATCCATTTACAGAACGATTGTGTACACGAGTTGCAGAACAAGCAACATTAACAACACAATAAAAAAAAATATAGATTTTTTTTCTCAAATCAACTTCTTGAAATGTTTGATTTAATTGATTGATTAACGCGTTCAATGCTGACTGTTTAAAATGGACTTTACCACCATTGTATTTTGGAAGAATCCCTACTAAATTCTAGGCAAATCAAGATAGAAATGTAGGCTTGAGTGGCCCACGCAATAGCGCCAGGGCAGAGCTCTAGATCAGAAGAGTATTTCACATCCCCAAATCCTTATTCGACCATTAAACCTAATGTTGTGGGTACTCAAAAGAATCGTCTCAGCGATACGATTCTTTTGAGTACCCACAACATAGGGTTTAGTGGAGTCATAAGAGAGATATGGATTGGGAAAAGACCACTCCTCCTTATCCAATCCTCTGGAGTTTCGTTAGACGCCTCGAATGCGCTGGTTTCTATCTATATCGGTGACACAGGTTTTCGGAAAATGGGTCCCATCCGTCAAAATGTAGCAATACAAGGTATAATCTGTTTAACTTACATACTGAACCAAGTCAATCTACCGGAATAGAAAGCTTAGGAAAGCGTCTTCTATTTTTACACGAATGTAATCCATATATTTCCCCCCCCCCCTCTGACTTCTTCCCTTGTCATCTATTCAATTGTACCTAAACTAAGATACAGCAAATATGTTTTGGATAGTTTATCAATTCCAAACAACGCTTCGGTGTTATAGTGGTAGAGCGTCCGCCTCGGGTGCGGGAGGCCGTGCGTTCGATTCCCGGCCGGGTCATACCAAATACTTTAAAATTGTAGTAATGGCTGCCTTCCTTGGCGCTCAGGGTTCCTGGGTTAGCATTACGACTGACTGTCTGGTGTCAGAATTGAATGAACCAGTAGGACTGGTAACTTACCCAGGAAACGCCGTGATATAAGTAAACAATTGTTAAAAGCGGTTAAACACCAAACAATCAATCAATCAATTAATCAAGTCTAAAAAGAAGACGTCACTACCAGAGCCCCGCTTTATAGAAAACTACTTATGTGTATTTTAATAAACACGAAATCCGAGAGCTAAGTCACTACTTACTAAGGCGATCAATCCAGGGGTAGTGAGTTCGAACTCCGGTTCGGTCATTCATCTATTCTTCTTATCGATGATTCTCAAGAGTCATGTGTTCTACAAACGGGATAAAACAGACTTTGCGGCATGGTATCCAGTGGGCGGGGAACCGGATCGTTTACGGAGTATAGGTGCAAGAAGGCTAGGAGCACACGTCAGGTGAAGTGGCCGCCGTGACATAAGTGAAACAACGTTCAAATCAACCAAGCAGGTGCATTCATGCTGTCTGTATCTGGAAAAAAATGCAATGGTTGTTAGAAGCATATGAGTCGTTCCACGAGAAAATTCAACATTATGGACTGCGTAATGTATCGACCCAGATCAGCCTGCGCTATCCGCACAGGCTTATCCAGGCCGACACATTCCGTCTCCTGGGGATAGAGGTATAGAGTAATGCTTCCTTAAACAGAAAATACACAGGAGGTGAACAAAAGTGTCTGTCCGAGTTAGCCTGCGCGACATGCTTAGGCTGATCCGAGTCGATACTTTACGCAGAGTCCACACTGGTGGTTTTATCACGGGACGGCTCATATTATAACTAATTGGCGATCATTGCAGAGTTAGATTGATACCCTGGTCGCAAATACCAGGCTTTCCTTCACTACAAATCATAAATTAGCCGTCCCGCGAGAAAACCAACAGTATGGCCTCTGTGTAAAGTATCGACAAGAATGCGCCTCCTGATGATTTTCTGTTTCAGGAATCATTACTCTATACCTCTATACCCCTGAGCAGTATGATGTGAGTCGATACATTACGCAGAGGCCATAATGGTTTTTTTTTCCCGCGGGACGGTTCTTTTATTGAATCAAGATTTGAACCACGTCAGAAGAAAAGAAACTCAGACGAGCTTAAACCCAAAACTTTAGTCCGTACACCTTTATATGGTACTGATTCAGAGGTGTTGCTCGTTTTTTTGCGTCTATTTGTATTATCATGCAATTCATTCACAGGAGTTCTTTGCATGTTGGGTCTTATTTACGTCTATTTGTATTATTATGCAATTCATTCACAGGAGTTCTTTGCATTTTGAGTCTTATTTACGTCTATTTGTAGTATCATGCAATTCATTCACAGAAGTACTTTGCATGCTGGTCAAATTTACGTCTAGTTGTAGTATCATGCAATTCATTAACTTTGGTTGTTTGCATTTTTGATCTAAAAACGTTTAATTATAATATCGTGCGATTCATCTGACTCGAATAATTTCGCATTTTTTGGTCTCCGTGTGTACATCAATAGGTCGACGGAACTCTACTAAGGGAACCATTTTCATCATTGATGAAAAACTTCAAATGAAATATTCATGATTATCCCATATAGGAATATAAAAGCGGGACATAATAGTCCTCGTGTCCAGAGAACTATATTAAGATAATGGAAGCCACCCTTCTCTCCTTGTAACATACTGGTTAATAGGCCGTCTTCAATTTGTCGTAGATAGAGTGGCGCTTCTGAATTATTGTCTAAGCAAGAGTATCTGCTTCTGAAACATTGTCTAAGCTAGAGTATCCGCTCGTGATTAACTGAGTCAAAGTATCTGCTTCTGAAACATTGTCTAAGCTAGAGTATCCGCTTCTGAAACATTGTCTAAGCTAGAGTATCCGCTTCTGAAACATTGTCTAAGCTAGAGCATTCGCTTCTGAAACATTGTCTAAGCTAGAGTATCCGCGTCTGAAACATTGTCTAAGCTAGAGTATCCTCTTCTGAATTATTGTCTAAGCTAGAGTATCTGCTTCTGAATTATTGTCTAAGCTAGAGTATCCGCTTCTGAAACATTGTCTAAGCTAGAGTATCTGCTTTGGAATGATTGTCTAACCTAGAGTATCTGCTTTGGAATGATTGTCTAAGCTAGAGTATCCGCTTCTGAATCATTGTCTAAGCTAGGGTATCCGCTTCTGAAACATTGTTTAAGCTAGAGTATCTGCTTCTGAATTATTGTCTAAGCTAGGGTATCCGCTTCTGAATTATTGTCTAATCTAGAGTATCCGCTTCTGAATTATTATCTAAGCTAGGGTATCCGCTTCTGAATTATTGTCTAAGCTAGAGTATCCGCTTCTGAAACATTGTCTAAGCTAGAGTATCCGCTTCTGTATTATTTTCTAAGCTAGAGTATCCGCTTCTGAATTATTGTCGAAGCTAGAGTTTCCGCTTCTGAATTATTGTCAAATCTAGGGTATCCGCTTCTGAATTATTGTCCAAGCTAGGGTATCCGCTTCTGAATTATTGTCTAAGCTAGAGTATCCGCTTCTGAAACATTGTCTAAGCTAGAGTATCTGCTTCTGAATTAATGTCTAAGCTAGGGTATCCGCTTCTGAAACATTGTCTAAGCTAGAGTATCCGCTTCTGAAACATTGTCTAAGCTAGGGTATCCGCGTCTGAAACAATGTCCAAGCTAGAGTATCCGCTTCTGAAACATTGTCTAAGCTAGAGTATCCGCTTCTGAAACATTGTCCAAGCTAGAGTATCCGCTTCTGAAACATTGTGTAGGCTAGAGTATCCACTTCTGAAACATTGTCCAAGCTAGAGTATCCGCTTCTGAAACATTGTCTAAGCTGGAGTATCCGCTTCTGAAACATTGTCCAAGCTAGAATATCCGCTTCTGAAATATTGTCCAAGCTAGAGTATCCTATTCTGAAACATTGTTCAAGCTAGAGTATCCGCTTCTGAAACATTGTCTAAGCTAGAGTATCCGCTTCTGAAACATTGTCCAAGCTAGAATATCCGCTTCTGAAACATTGTCCAAGCTAGAGTATCCTATTCTGAAACATTGTCCAAGCTTAGAGTATCCTATTCTGAATCATTGTCCTAGCTAAATTATCCGCTTCTGAAACCCAATGCTGCGGGTCCGGTCAGTCAAAACGCTATACAACATATGCAATAAATAAGTATCAATTCTGACTTGCGTGATCTCACGATGGAATCGTTGCTATCAAGATCACGTATATACGACCGTTAATAAATTAAATTAAAAGCATTATTACTTATTGACGTAAACAGGTCAAAATCATGACTTACCGTCATGGCGTCATCAATATGGAAATTAAGAAACGATGTAAAATCTAGGTAAAATAGTCCGCATGTTCAGATCAGCCACAATGGAAGCCTCCATTCTCGAAAAGTATTAATTTGGTAAACCTTTTACCACCATCAGAAGCATTTTAACGCGTCCGCAGCAGAAAACCTTTGAAAACATTTAGTGGCAAAAGAAGAAATTGCTCATGATGACTATATTCTAAAGATACACTATATAAATTATAGAGACGTTGCCATATTTCCCCCAGATGTCGTCTGCTGCAAATATTTGCATGACTTCAGCCCTTTCCCACTTAAATACACATTTTGACGCGTTTGCAGCCAACCATTTTTGAAAACATTGCGATAAAAGAAGAAATTGCTTATAATAAGCAATTTCTGCTTTTGCCACGCTGTTTTCAACTTTATTCAATACTTGCTCTTTCCTTTGTAACGACTTTCTTTGTTTCTTACCAGATGTTTTTTTTAAAGTCGTCTGCTGTAGATGTGTTGTGTGTGGTTAATCTAAGATGTGAATGTATATACGGCCGTTGTGCGCGCAGTAATGAAGTTGCTGGGTCGTTCGCAAGTACAACGTGTTTCCTTGGGAAAACGTCAAGACTGTGACTATATCTAGAGTGTTGACAGCAACATTATTGCGCTACGCAAGAGAGATCGGGATCCTCGATGGTTGATATTGAAGACATCACAATTATGGAAGCCATTATTGTTATCTAAATACGAAGATTATGAGCGATATTCAGGGAAATCCAGGTAACTTGATAATAATAATATTATCATCATGGAACCGATTTTCTTAATCGGGAGCATAAATGAATAATCTATATTCAGCTTGATTTAACAAAAGTGTATTTTTTTTTAATTCAATTCATATGAACGAATTGAATAATATTTATTGAATACAACGGAGGCTTTTCAGGACGTTTTACTTAAATCACGTTTTTCCGCAATTGACGTTCTCCGCAATTTAGCACAAAATGCCGAAACATGTAACATATGATTTTTTTAATGGGGATAAACGCCGTTTACAACAATTGTTCAGTCATATTACGGCGACCAGTTCACCTACGCATGTGTGTCCTGCCTTTCTCACACCAGTACTCCACACAACATTCTTTCCAAGCAACTTGCTAATTTTCTACATAGACTGTTGTCCCATTGATGGAAAACGAATGACGCTTGTCAAAATGACTTTTGTCAAACGTCGAAAATAATGTTCGAACTCACAACCACTGGATCGCTACCAACTAGGCACGTGATAAAAACACGTGTTTGAAAATACCCGCCTTTGCATTCATGCTGACTATCCAAATGAATACTGTTAAACGGAAGTTTCTTGAAACGTTGTATGACTAGTAGTCATACTGTGCATATCCAGACCAGACTGTGCGGAGCATTCACTGACTGATCTGGTTCTACACTGGTCACAACTTACGGTTTATTTTCATAGGGCGCCCACCGCTTAGATATTATTTAACCCTTATCCTGCTGAAGCCCTGAAACTGGTAGCATCATCATCGCTGATTTATATAAAAGTTATCTTACATGTTTAGGCAATGGTTATAACCAGATATTGCTACACACACAACGGACGATGTGGACTAAGATTAACCTGCATGAATGTGACGGCCAATCTATGGCTACAGTGTTCGGAATTGCAGTTTGGCGTTGCGTATATATAACAAGATACGCAAATATTGCTTCATGAATGTGACGGCCAATCTATGGCTACAGTGTTCGGAATTGCAGTTTTGCGTTGCGTATATATAACAAGATACGCAAATATTGCTTCATGAATGTGACGGCCAATCTATGGCTACAGTGTTCGGAATTGCAGTTTTGCGTTGCGTATATATAACAAGATACGCAAATATTGCTTCATGAATGTGACGGCCAATCTACGGCTACAGTGTTCGGAATTGCAGTTTTGCGTTGCGTATATATAACAAGATACGCAAATATTGCTTCATGAATGTGACGGCCAATCTATGGCTACAGTGTTCGGAATTGCAGTTTTGCGTTGCGTATATATAACAAGATACGCAAATATTGCTTCATGAATGTGACGGCCAATCTATGGCTACAGTGTTCGGAATTGCAGTTTTGCGTTGCGTATATATAACAAGATGTGCAAATATTGCTTCAAGAATGTGACGGCCAATCTATGGCTACAGTGTTCGGAATTGCAGTTTTGCGTTGCGTATATATAACAAGATGCGCAAATATTGCTTCATGAATGTGTCGGCCAATCTTTGTCTTCATTGTTCGCAATTGCAGTTTTGCGTTGCGTATATATAACAAGATGCGCAAATATTGCTTCATGAATGTGACGGCCAATATATGGCTTCAGTGTTCGCAATTGCAGTTTTGGGTTGCGTATATATATAACAAGATGCGCAAATACTGCTTCATGAATGTGTCGGCCAATCTTTGTCTTCAGTGTTCGCAATTGCAGTTCTGCGTTGCGTATATATAAAAAGATGCGCAAATACTGCTTAATGTATAGCAGTATATAGCTCAAGTAGAATTAGCTTACCATAAGCGAAATATATGTGTATCAATCCGTATTTCTCGTTTCCCAGGCTTTGCTCTATTAGGCCCATGTGGAATGCTTTGTGTTTAATGGTACTTTTATGATTTTTGATAGTTTTGATGTCGATTTCTTTTTATTGTAATTGTTTATGTTTTAGAACAGTTTTAGGATTGTTGGGAGCAGGTTTTATTTGTCACGAAGGAATATAACAAACACCTGTCTTGTGTTCAGTATATCAGCTTGTAACATTAGTGAAAAGATTGCTACTTGATTGGATTGAATGTCGTTTTTGTTAACGCAAAATATTATTGGATGTATTCCATGATCACAAGATCCCAGACAGACAGATATCAGCGAGAAACGTTACCATATCTAAACCACAATGAACTATAACGATTAATTCAGTACGTATATGAGCTGTCCCGCGATAAAACCAACATTATGGCCTCTGCGTAATGTATCGACCCAGATCAGCCTGCGCAGTTCGCGCAGACTGATCCGGGCCGACACATTCCGTCTCAGGGGGATATAGGTATAGAGTTATGATTCCTGAAGCAGAAAATCGCCAGTAGACGAAAAGTGTCAGTCTGGGTTAGACTGCGTGGTCTACTTAGGCTGATCCGGATCGATACTTTACGCAGAGTACACAGTGTTGGTTTGCTCGTGGGATAGCTCATTTGTTAGTGTACATAATAACATTTACAAGCATTTGACTGATGCAGATAGTGTCAAGAGATAAAGTTAGATGCAAGATATTCCGGGAGCGATACCCTAACTGTTTTCAAAAATACCCCTTGGTTCTTCAGTTTGTGTATACCACGTGACTTTGACGTCACAAATGCTACGGTGCACAGAAATATTTTACTTCGGTTTAGAAGTAAAAACAAAGGTAACTTTTTTATTTCTTCATCATTTTTAATGAAACATTAAACATGAAACATGAAACACTTCGATGAACCTTTTCTTAAAATTTATCAATATTACCCAAACTGGATTTTGAGAACAGGTTCGTCGAAGTGTTTGAAGAAACTAGACCACCAATCAAACTCCTGTAAACAACCGGAGATAGTACATTGTAAGCGGCGTAGACTGCGCGATGTTTCATTAGAAAGAGTGAAGAAATTAAAAAAGTTACCATTGTTTTTACATTCTTTTCAAGAGCAATATTTGCTGTCTGACCATGCAAATATGACGTCAAAAGTCACGTGGTATACACACGCTGTTAACGTGCTGTAAAGTGAATAGCACCGAAACATGCAATAAGTACCATCATACATAGAAAGGGGAAAACGTGTTTTTGCTAAATATATTTTGCTATGTATGTAGTTATGTATTTGCTTAAATATATCAGCTATAGTGATTTAATGTTCCTTTAAATTAATGTGTACTATTTTGAAGCTGTTTTTCTGTATGCTATGCTGAAGTTTGTTCTTTTAACATATTACTGTGTTCACATAAATTAGAAGCTCTCGGGGCAGAAAAGTCCTTGACTAATTGAGTAACCTTCTCAAAATAAAGTTATTATAGATCTCTAGTTGAGTTACCTTCTCAAAATAAAGTTATTATAGATCTCTAATTGAGTTACCTTCATAAAATAAAGTTATTATAGATATCTAATTGAGTTACCTTCTCAAAATAAAGTTATTATTGATCTCTAATTGAGTTACCTTCTCAAAATAAAGTTATTATAGATCTCTAATTGAGTTACCTTCTCAAAATAAAGTTGTTATTGATCTCTAATTGAGTTACCTTCTCAAATTAAAGTTAGTATTGATCTCTAGTTGAGTTACCTTCTCAAAATAAAGTTATTATTGATCTCTAATTAAGTTACCTTCTCAAAATAAAGTTATTATAGATCTCTAATTGAGTTACCTTCTCAAAATAAAGTTATTATAGATCTCTAGTTGAGTTACCTTCTCAAAATAAAGTTATTATAGATCTCTAGTTGAGTTACCTTCTCAAAATAAAGTTATTATTGATCTCTAATTAAGTTATTTTCTCAAAATAAAGTTATTATAGATCTCTAATTAAGTTACCTTCTCAAAATAAAGTTATTATAGATCTCTAGTTGAGTTACCTTCTCAAAATAAAGTTATTATAGATCTCTAATTCAGTTACCTTCTCAAAATAAAGTTATTATAGATCTCTAATTAAGTTACTTTCTCAAAATAAAGTTATTATTAATCTCTTATTGAGTTACCTTTTACACCATCAAACCCTATGTTTGAGACGATTCTATCGAGTACAAACAACATAGGGTTTAGTTGAGTCATGAGGAAAGATATTGTTGGGGAAAGACCAATTTACACCTCCTTACCTAGTCAACTGTAGAATACTTCAAACTTTAAGCCGGCCTTCGGTCAAGTGTCATATTATTAATACATAATATCAAAGTCACAATGTTGATTTTAAGTGTTAAGTTAATTTTTAACCCTTTCCCTCATATAGACGCTTTCTGACGCCTCTGCAGCAGACGGCTTTTTGAAAACATAGTGACAAAAGAAGAAATTGCACAAAACGTGCAATTTCTCCTTTTGCCACAATGTTTTCCACTTTTTGTCATAGGTTGTCAATTCAATTATGGAGATTTTTCTATGTTTTGACAAAATACGTTCAAAGTCGTCTGCTGCAGAATTGTCGTATGAGGGAAAGGGTTAAGGTTTAATATAGACGGAATACCCAAGGATTTTAGCCTAAATCACAATTTACGCATTTCCTTTCTTAAATTTGATCAATCCCACTGTTGTAACTAGTGAGTGTCGTTGAACAAATGAATATTTCATTTAAATTTGAGACACGTATGAAGAAAATTGCCGCATGAATTGAAAGATTACGCCATGTGAATTCTTCGACATAAAACAGTGCAAATATTCCAGAGGATAGAATAAGAGTGATAAAAAAAACACGCTGCTTCATTCCAGGGAAAAGAATAGAAATGATAAAAAAAAAAGAGATATCTTTGATATCAGAGATATCATTCAAAACATTTTAATTTGTAAAGGTTGTCCTTTTTCTGACGAGACCCGGTAGCTCAGTCGGCAACGACGCGGGCTGTCAATCCAGGGGTTGTGAGTTCAAATCCCGGCTCGGCCAACTTTCTTTACAAACGTTTGACAAAAGTCATTGCGACATGGGTCATTCATCTTCCACCAATGGACTAAGTCTATGTGGAAAAGCAGCCAGTTGCGTGGGAAGATTGTTGTGTGTAGTACTGGTGTGCAAAAACCATGAAACATATGAGTTGGTGAACTGGCCGCCGTGATATGACTGAGAAAGTGTTGCATTAAACACCAACCAATCAATCAATCAATCAATTGTCCTTTTTCTGTCTAAAATATATGAGATATATATGAGCCGTTCCACGAGAAAACCAACATTATTGACTCCGCGTAAAGTATCGACCCGGATCAGCCTAAGCATGCCGCGCAGGTTAACCCGGACAGACACGTTTCGCCTTCTGCGGATTTTCTGTTTCAGGAATCATTACTTTATACCTCTATCCACCTGAAACGGAATGTGTCGGCCCGGATTAGCCTGCGCGGACTGCGCAGGCTAATCTGGGTCGATACATTACGCTGATACAATAATGTTGGTTTTCTCGTGGAACGGCTCATATGATAAAAGGAAAATTATGTACATCTATATCTAACATCTTACCCTTTGACTGCTGAAAGCGATTTTGTGAAGCCTGTATCAACTGTGTAGAGCCAGTTCGGCCTGCGTAGCCACGCTGTCTGACCAGACTCTGTATGAGCCGTCCCGCGAGAAAACCAACATTGTGGATTCTGCGTAAAGTATTGACCCGGATGCCGCATGCCACGCAGGCTAACCCGGATAGACACTTTTCGCCTCCTGTGGATTTTCTGTTTCAGGAATCATTACTCTATACCCCTATTCTCGCGGGGACGGCTCATTGTATTGCAGTCTCAAAACATCCTTTTTACCTTGAGAAATACCAAGAAATTTTTTTATGCACAAGTCCATTTTTTATACAAAGAAAAAAAATCAGCATTGAAACGATTACCCAAACATCTGTTCTGTTTAATTGTAATAAATCGATATAAAGATTGTCTTCTGCTGAAGATATGTAATTATTCCGGGAATTGTTAACATGATTGGTGTCCAATTCCACCATCCTTACTTAGCGCTAAGTAAAACTTAAGAACTTAAAGGAATATTTCATCATATCTGTTACCTTATAAAAATGCCTAAAGATGTCATTTCATAACACGTATTGTTTTTCAGCAAGGTGTCTATTTATGTCAAATTAGTCGTTTTCTTAAATGCATTCCATCATTCATGTTTTACAAAATATTAGGGAAACAAAAATGATGTAATATGCTTTTAAGTATTTAAGTATTACTTAACGCTCAGTAAGGTTGGTGGAATTGGACCCATACCAGCTAAATACCATAGCATGTATTATTATTGTATCATTCCTCTTTGTTAACCGCGGCTAGGCAAACATTATTTCCGACGTTTAAAAAAAAGAGGCCAATGCCGCAAGCGTTATTCGTCTTTCAACCAATAGGTTAATGGACTATTTGGAAATGCAGCAAGTTGCTTAGAAATGACTTGAAAAAGTGTTGCCAACGTCATAAAGCCCCGATCGATCAATTAACCACTTTATCCGTTTCCGCTTTGTACCTACCAGTGTCATCGCATGAAACAACTGGGCGAGAAAATGTTTAAATGTATTTCCGTTTCGTCAATGTAGCCCCCGCCCCATTCCGCTGATTTACAAAATACGTGTTAATGTGTATTAATGGCTTAGGAGGAGTGGCAATCATACAATAGGAAAATTAACACGCAAAAGGGCACTTGGGATTTCCACTTTACCATTGGTGTTGAATCTATAGAACTCACTTCTAGCTTTTTCTTACACGCGCATTTCCCTCATACAACATTTCTGCAGCAGACGACTTTGAACCTATTTTGTCTAAAAAAAAAATAGAAAATCTCTATAATTGAATGGATAACCTATGAATAAAAGTGGAAAACATTGTGGCAAAAGCAGAAATTGCTCGTTTTAAGCAATTTCCTCTTTTGTCACTGTGTTTTCAAAAATCTGTCTGTTGCAAAGGCGTCAGAAAGCGTCTATATGAGGGAAAGGGTTAAGAGCATGTTCACTACTAAGCCGACGATGTATGATCGTGTATTTTGCTTGTATCGGTTCACTGGGAACTTAATCGGTTTACAAAATACGTCTACTTCCGATGTGTCGAATTTGTCTGCAGGTGAGAAAAGGTTATAGAAAGGCACAATGACAGGTTCACGTGTGTCGGTCTTGACAAGTTGGAAAGGCCGTTATTACTGACAAACGAAGAGAGTAAGTTGTCCATCAACAAGTAATTTATTGACAAATTACAGCAATTATCACTCTGATTCGTTTCTCACGTCGCAATGTCAATGAGATTGCTGTTACGTAGATATTTGCGATTGATCTTTGTAACACGTATTCTGTTAGTGTCAAACAGTCGTAATTAAATCAGGTTACACTGTTTAGTAACACGTTTTTCAAGCGACAGGCATCGTGATATAAAAGCGTTCTCATATAATAAAAGTTGCTGATGATCATGAAGAAGATGTACATTTTATCATCAATACATGAAATAATATAAACGTCACAAAGTGTGTATACCACCTTTGAAAAGTTCTCGTATTTTTTATTTGGTTGAATAATTGATTGTTTTGTGTTTGAGGCCGTTTTTAACAATTGTTCAGCTTTAACGACATTTCCTGGATTAGTTACCATTATCCAATTTTTTCTGATACAAGCCAGTCAGCCGTAATAACAACACCGCAACCCTGAGCGCCAAGGAGGGCAGCCATTACTACCATTTTTAAAGTCTTTGGTTTGTCCCGGCCGGGGATCGAACCCTCGACCTTCTGCACCCGACACAACCGAGTCAGTTCTCTCTCTCTCTCTCTCCCAGATTAGCATGCGCGGACTGCGCAGGCTGATCTTGGTCGATACATTACGCAGAGGCCATAATGTTGGTTTTTCTCGCGGGGACGGCTCATTTTATTGCAGGCTCATTGTATTGCAGTTTCAAAACAACCTTTTTATCTTGAGAAATTCCTAGACAAAACGTTATGCACAAGTCCACTTTTATACAAAGAAAAAAGATCAGCATTGAAACGATTACCGAAACAACTGTTCTGTTTAATTGTAATAGATCGATATAAAGATTGTCCTGTTTGTGAGAAATTGAGGTTCATTTAAAAGATTTAATTTTGAAACACCGTTTAAACATTGTTGGCGGAGAATATGCTCGTCTTAAGCAGTCCTTCTTCTTTATCAATATTAATGTAGTATTTTAAAAAGTCGTCTGCATAACTCATTGTCGCCATTATTCGGAGGAATTGTTGACATTATCATACCACCTAAATAACATAGCATGTATTATTATTGTATCATTCCTCTTTGTTAACCACGGCTAGGCCAACATTATTTCCGACGTTTAAAAAAAGCCAATGCCGCAAGTGTTATTCGTCTTTCGACCAATAGGCTAATGGCCTATTTGGAATTGCAGCAAGTTGCATAGAAATTTCGACGTTTAAAAAAAAAGCCAATGCCGCAAGCGTTATTCGTCTTTCAACCAATGGCCTATTTGGAAATGCAGCAAGTTGCTTAGAAATTACTTGAAAAGGTGTTGCCAACGTCATAAAGCCCCGATCGATCAATTAACCACTTTATCCCTTTCCGCTTTGTACCTACATGTACCAGTGTCATCACATAAAACAAC
>JASEVX010000002.1:140061176-140066176 GCA_031761405.1 Serripes groenlandicus | reverse complement strand
TATATCATAACCCGTATTTCTTTTCTCTTTTAAAACCTATGTAAAACGCGACCGTGGAAGACTGATAAGCTTTGGGGTCCTAGGTTCGATTCCTGCTCGCGTTGGCTATGCCGGAGTTTCAATAGTCGACGCACTTTTCCTAACATACCACTGAATTCTTTACCTAGGGATCATGAATAACGTTTCTGTCATATAACGGAGATAATTTTGAAACAAATAATAACAAACTAGAAAAGGGGTCTTAGTTTTACAATCATTTTTAATACAGACGACTTTTCAAAATTAATAATGAAATGAGAAATCACTATAATCCTTCTCTTTCGGTATTTTCAACCCTGCAAGATGCCTGGTACATGCGAAAGTAGCTCAAATGTCAAACTATAATGTCAAATATTACAACTAGAAACGGGTTTTAGTTCTACAATCGTTTTTAATACAGACGACTTTTCAAATTAATAATGAAAATGAGAAATCACTATAATCCTTCTCTGTCGGTATTTTATAACCCTGCAAGATGCCAGGTACATGTAAAATTAGCTAAAATGTGTCAAAACTATAATGTCACTGGCCAAAATCAGGCTAAATCATTCTTGTCATGAATGTCATTCACTGCGTGAATCACCATGAATGACTTTACAGTATTTAGTCATCTAACAATTGAATTATTTAGTTTATTTAATAATGTATTAACGCTAAATTCCCCATGGCGCTATTATCTGTACTAATATAATAGTGAAGTTGATAGGTACAGAACATAATAGAAAATAATCTATACTCGACGATAGTTACAGAACATAAACAGAACATAAGCTATAGTCGACGATAGTTACAGAACATAACAGAACATAATCTGTAGTCGACGATAGTTACAGAACATAACAGAACATAATCTATAGTCGACGATAGTTACAGAAAATAACAGAACATAATCTATAGTACATAGCAAGATATTATAATAAATATACATGCTATAATATTGCCTATGTTTCCTATCAATCGCACAAACGCACGCACATACATACACTCTCTCGCCCATACATACACTCTCTCGCCCATATACACTCTCTCGCCCATACATACACTCTCTCGCCCATACATACACTCTCTCGCCCATACATACACTCTCTCGCCCATACATACACTCTCTCGCCCATACATACACTCTCTCGCCCATACATACACTCTCTCGCCCATACATACACTCTCTCGCCCATACATACACTCTCGCCCATACATACACTCTCTCGCCCATACATACACTCTCTCGCCCATACATACACTCTCTCGCCCATACATACACTCTCTCGCCCATACATACACCTCTCGCCCATACATACACTCTCTCGCCCATACATACACTCTCTCGCCCATACATACACTCTCTCGCCCATACATACACTCTCTCGCCCATACATACACTCTCTCGCCCATACATACACTCTCTCGCCATACATACACTCTCTCGCGATACATTACACTCCTCTCGCCGATAATACACTCTCTCGCCCGATACATACACTCTCTCGCCGATACATCACACTCTCTCGCCCATACATCACTCTCTCGCCATAATTACACTCTCTCGCCATACATACACTCTCTCGCCCATACATACACTCTCTCGCCGATACATACACTCTCTCGCCGATACATACACTCTCTC
This sequence comes from Serripes groenlandicus, assembly GCA_031761405.1. Taxonomy (NCBI): domain Eukaryota; kingdom Metazoa; phylum Mollusca; class Bivalvia; order Cardiida; family Cardiidae; genus Serripes; species Serripes groenlandicus. Next base: position 140,064,513 of record JASEVX010000002.1, on the reverse strand, counting down.
GCCCATACATACACTCTCTCGCCGATACATACACTCTCTCGCCGATACATACACTCTCTCGCCGATTACATACACTCTCTCGCCAACCATACACTCTCTCGCCCATACATACACTCTCTCGCCCATAACATACACTCTCTCGCCATACATACACTCTCTCGCCATACATACACTCTCTCGCCCATACATACACTCTCTCGCCCATACCATACACTCTCTCGCCGATACATACACTCTCTCGCCATACATACACTCTCTCGCCCATACATACCCTCTCTCGCCCATACATACACTCTCTCGCCCATACATACACTCTCTCGCCCATACATACACTCTCTCGCCCATACATACACTATCTCGCCCCATACATACTACCGTTCTCTATGAGTATTGCTAATTTTATAATACTAAGTGTGGTGGCGGATAATTTATAATACTTTGTTGATTGATTGATTGATTGATTGATTGGGGTTTTACGCCGTTTTCAACAATTTCTCAGTTATATCACGGCGGCCAGTTCACCTACTCATGCATTTCCTGGTTTTCTCACACCAGTACTCCACACAACAATCTTCCCAAGAAAGCAACTGGCTGCTTTTCCACATAGACTTAGCCCATTGGTGGAAGACGAATGACGCATGTCGTATTGACTTTTGTCAATCGTCGGAAAGAAAGTTTGGCCGAGCCGGGATTCGAACTCAGAACCCCTGGATTGACAGCCCTTGTCGCTACCGACAGAGCTACCGGGGCTCAGCATAATACTTGTGTGGTGGTCTGTTGGGTGATGATGTCTTGCTATATTTTGTTTAATTAAGGTGTTACGCCGTCTTCAGAGTATTTAAGTTACAAAACGGCGACAAAACATTTTATCATGTTAACCCTTTCCCTCATATAGACGATGTCTGACGCCTCTGCAGCAGACGGCTTTTTGAAAACATAATGACAAAGAAGAATTGCTCGAAACGAGTAATTTCTCCTTTTGCCACAATGTTTTCCACTTTTAGTCATAAGTTATCCATTCAATTATACAGATTTTTTTTTTTTTTTTTTTACAAGATATGATCAAAGTCGTCTGCTGCAGATTGTTCTATGAGGGAAAGGGTTAACCAATGGGTGTCTTATCAGATACTCCATTATGAATATGGAATCCGTTGTGGTCAAGTGGTTAGCGTCGGGGATTTCGAAACGGGTGTCCGGGTTCGATCCCCAGTCGCGGCAATTCGGTCATGGTGGAGTGCCCTTGGGCAAGGCACATTTTCTAGCCTAGTACTGGTTTGGTTCACCCAGGGAACATGAATAATGAAATTTAAAATGCGCGCTAATGACCTTAGCTGTCGATGCGCCCATAAAACAATATACATTCATTCATTTATTCCATCATGAATACAATTAAAGAATTGCATGCGAAGTGTTTTCGCCTGCTAAAATAGCGTCTGAAACATTTGAAACAATATCATTTTTCTTTTAAGGTTTAAGGGTTCTCAGATCAGACACGGCCTTTTGCGGGGGACCTATCTGGGGGCCAAACTGTATGCATAGATAGTAATTTGAATCTGGGAAAGGGTTAATTAACCCTTATTACTAGTGTATTGTTTTTTATACTTTTGTAAACGTTCCCTGATTAACAAAATACAGAATTTTTCTTTAACTTAAGCATTACATAGCTAATCGTCATACTGTTAGCAAAGTAAGTAAGTAATATTTTATTAAAGTGACATGTGTATAACATATAATAAAACATAATACAAAGTTTGTTGGAAAAGGACCGGCTCGTGGGCTTATATGTTACTATTTATAAAGGTAATGTCTATGTACGTAAGTTCATGTATTCTTACCAACTTGTGGTTCATGCAGTCTATATACATATATGCATACATACACAACTACAATTCTATCGATGGTCTCGTTTGAGCAGGCCGAAGCTACAGCTTGTACACGATGCAGTTATTGCATCCCAAACGAAGACATCACTATTCAGAGTTGCTAAGACCGTTAGGAGGTATGATGTACTTTTGAAAGCAACCTGCTTAACATATAAGGATTCTACTGATGCATTTAATAGAACGATAATCCGTAACGGTTCTGACATAAGTCTAATACAATTACGGGTCATCAATGCTATAAACGCTCAATTATTTTATGTAAATCAGTATAACCAAATCGTCTGTGCTAATTGAGTGGATTCTACAAGTAAAATATAATATGAAATAACCACATAATTGAACGAATCATGTTAATATAAAGTAGTATTAACATTCACTGCCCTATCCCGTATGTTTTGAAATATATTTTAATGTTGCAACCTTCCTTGAAAGGAGACGTAGCACGGATGTTAGCATGCATTTAACCCCTTCCCACATACAGACGCCTTCTGTTTCAATAGCAGTAGACGACTTTTGAAAACATTGTGGCCAAAGGTGAAATTGCTCATGATGAGCAATTTCCCCCTTTGGCCACAATGTTTTCAACTTTATTTAACAATTAAGCTTTAATCTTTTATGGGATTTTTTAGGTTTTTTGTCACCATCTTTTCAAAGTCGTCTGCCTACAGATTTGTTGTATGTGGGAAAGGATTAATACAAAATACGATAATAAGAAAATGGAAAATTATGGAGAAGTTTTATATACGATTAACCTTTACCACATACACTACTCTTTTGACACGCTGCAGTAGGCGACTTTTGAAAACATGTTTGACAAAAGAAATTGATCACAAAGACAATGGTTTTCGAGTCCCGGTAGCTCAGTCAGTAACGACGCGGGCTGTCAATCCAGGGGTTGTGAGTTTCGAATCCCGGCTCGGCCAACTTTCTTCCAACGTTTGACACATTCGTCTTCCACAATGGGCTAAGTCTATGTGAAAAGCAGCAAGTTGCTTGGAAAGATTGTTGTGTGGAGTACTGGTGTGTGAAAACCAGGAAAATATGAGTAGGTGAACTGGCCGCCGTGATATGACTGAGAAATTGTTAAAAACGACGTTAAACCCAATCAATCAATCAATCAATTCAACCTTTTTAAATAATTAAGGGTTAATTTTCCCGAATAACTATTGCATTGCTGATTATGTGTTTAAGTTCCCTGATAACTATGGGGATATTGAAATAATGGCATACATATTGAAACATGTCAGAGTGACTAAATAATTAATGGATTCAACAACAAACTGAAGTAGAATTTTACTAAACATTTCAGTAAACAAAAAAAATCAATTATTACTGCATTATAGCTTTAGAGCATTCATTCATCAAATGTAATAGCAGTAGACGTAACAGGTCGTCGATAGAAGAATACAATACAAACAATACAATACATTTTATTACATTCAGGCACATTTGCC
>JASEVX010000002.1:139959234-140060976 GCA_031761405.1 Serripes groenlandicus | reverse complement strand
CCGAGCCGGGATTCGAACTCACAACCCCTGGATTGACAGCCCGCGTCGTTACCGACTGAGCTATCGGGACTCGACTGAAATCAATTGAAACATACAAAGCTGATTTCTCTTATATCTGACATTCAATTGAAACATACTAAGCCTATTTTTTTCTGATATCAATAAAAAAGAAAATGCTATCCTAGAATTTTTATTCAATTCAAGGACCATTCCCTGCAGTATCATTTGTACAAACTAGTTATATTGACACGGTTAGAAACCTTCCCTGGAGACACTTTCTCTATTAAGGAACAATTCCCCTGTCATATTAACACACGGGAAGCGCTTCAGGATCAATCGCCCTGCTTACATGTCAAATGATTTTAGTGTTAGCTTTATACGCTTAGAATGTCAAAGTATACCAAATAATCCGCGCAGACATATCCACATAGTCCCTAAAAAAGCTATGTTAGCCTACAAATGAGCCGTCTCGCGAAAAAACCCAACACTGTGGACATTGCGTAAAGTATCGATCCTGATCAGCTAAAGCATGCCGCACAGGCTTACCCGGATAGACACTTTTCGCCTTCTGTGGATTTTCTGTTTCAGGAATCATTACTCTATAGTATACATATATCCCCCTAAAGTCGGAATGTGTCGGCCGGATCAGTCTGCGCGGACAGCGCAGGCTGATCTGGTCAATAAATAACGCAGATGCCATTATGTTGGTTTTCTCGCGGGACGGCTCATATCAATATATCTGCGTAATGTATCGACCAGATCAGCCTGCGCTGTCCGCGCAGACTGATCCGGCCGACACATTCCGTCTAAGGGGGGGATAGAGGTATAGAGTAGTGATTCCTGAAACAGAAAATCCACAGGAGGCGAAAGGTGTCTGTTCGGATAAGCCTGCGCGGCATGCTAAGGCTGATCTGGGTCGATACATTACGCAGATGCCATTATGTTGGTTTTCTCGTGGAACGGCTCACGTGATTATATACAATCACCAGACTGCATTGAATATGTAACATTTAGTTTAAAGTACCTTTAAGAATATTTCTTTTGACAATTGTTGGTATTTTGACATTGTCTGACAGGGCTACAGATAAGTAGCTTTTTTGCTTAAAAAAGCAAACGAATTGCCAAAAAAAAGCAATTCTTTTTAAAAATGATGAGTACTCAAAAGCAAATAAAAAATAAATTAGGCAATTGTTTACATTAAATCAAACAATATCCGAATGGAATAGAAAGTATCTATGGCCTGACGTGAACAAGACAAATACTAAGCTTAGATGTACACTGTACATACAGGTACAAATTAAAGCAAAACTAATCTTAAAATGTGTCTGGATGAATGAAGGATCCCCAAATATATAGATCGGCCAACAATTAGAAGCGTTAGTTTAAAACAACATTGAAATATTGTGAGAAAGGGAGAATTTGCTCATTATGTCTCCCTTTGCCACGATGATTTCAAAAAAGCAATTTCAAAAATTATCCATTTTACTTAAATTTAACAAGAAGAATTTTGCTGCAAAGCATCAAAGACGCCGCGCATGATTATGAAGCATGACTTAAAGGAAGCAGATGCAGTTCAGTACATTTAAATAACCTGTGCTAGCAGACAGGATGTAAATATTTCGAACAAGAAGGCCAAATGTCCCTTTATTTTAAACAAGAAGGCCAAGATGAGCATATATTGCTCACCTGGCAACCATAGCCTATATAAAAAGGTTACCAAGATCACCAAGGGTCAATATTGACGTAGGGATTGAACGTTTTATATGCTACGATCTATGTGATATTCAGCATGTGAAGTTTAGTCGTGAAATGACAAGTTAAGTCCTGAAACCATTTGGTTTACGGTTTGCTTAACATTCACTGCAACTATAATGTGTCATACAAGCTGACGTTTCTCAAGTGGGTTTTTTACCAAAAAACTGTTTTAAATCCTCTAACTAGACCCATTAGATAAAAAACAAACATACGTGCTTAAATATTAACATATATTAAGGTTTATTGTCTCTAGTTATAAGTGTGACACAAGCTTTGGAAGGAGAGGGGGAAGTCTATTCTCCTTCCAGTTTAGCAGAAGTATGATAGCAAAGACGGGAGTATATAGACAAGAAATACGAAGTAATTAAAAAAAAAGAAGATATTTATGATCAAGATTGAGCATTATGAAAGTTCACATATATAGTCAACACATAACAAGAATTATTATGTCTGTTTTGTTTGTTTGTAATGTCACTTTAATCGTTTTGAACATGCCAGTAGAAAACTGAAAAATAAACAAAAAAAAATGGTCAAGTCAGTTCCCTAAGAGCAAAGAGCGAAAACCAGTTGGTACGAATCGTTCATCTCGAACGAAACATGAAAAACCGGGTACGAATTCAATGAATTTTAGAAATCGGATGAAATCGTGAAAACAGCGAAGTATTCATAACGGAAGGAAGCAGAGACAACTTAATTACTCTATGGGAACCGATGACACCTTGTCGTCTATTCAATAAGAATGACCAAAATCGCCAAGCGATGACATGCTGCATTTACAAATAGAACGGGTCACGTTACGGCCATGCCTATTGCATAGTTGGGTTAACGTTGTTGTTACAGTTTCTAGAATTATACTGTAATATGAAGTAATTAAAATGAATCATCATTGATTTTTTAAAGATTACCCATTTATTTAAAAATCTCAATATTGTAAATAGGCAAAAACATCGCCAGTAACTTTTTTCTGAGCTTTGATGAATCGGGTCGTAATCCAAACTATAAAAAAAGCGTAGCCTAGCAAGTTAGGGGAAAGTTATTAAATACCCATTAGATGTGTCTTAAGTTTTGTAATAACGGTAAAAGACATGCCTATGTTGTATCTGTTTGTGTCTTAAATCATTTTATACATTTATTGCTTCATAAAGGTGGGTTTTTTTCAAACAAACAACAGATTTTTTTTAACAATAATAACATTGGTTTCTCCATTTTCGATTACGTCACCCCATGGTACAAAATTAAAACCTATCCCATACTGACGCCGCGCTTCCACGCGGCGTCAATAAAAAGCAATTGTTTGAAAAACAATGGGGTAAATACCAAAATCACTAAAAAATTGTCTGTAGCCCTGGTCTGATAGTGAAAATGTAGTACGTGAAAAAATCAGCTTTGGTCCAGCCCGATTGAATGCAAAATGACGGGAACCATCGTCTATGCGGAACGCCTTTGTTGCCTCATTGTGCGGGTGCATCAGCACCAGTGCATATATTGGTTGTGTTTAAAACTACCACTGGTGCAATGGGCTTGCGCATGCGCCGTGTTAATCGTATTGATCGCGCATGCGCCGTATCTTACCGTCAGCTCTCGGATATTTCAGTAGCAGTTCGTCACTAGACTGGTTCTCGTTCGAGTTCGCAATAGAAGATTAAGATAAGTGAACCGGTTTATTTATATGCGAGTAGTTTTTATTATAATTAAAATGTAAATTAAAACAATAGTATAACGTGTACCCGGCATTAAGCCATCGCGGGTCATCCATCCATGCACTAACCGCGATAAACGTTGCTTAACTTTACGAAAAAGTCAACCACTCTACCAACGTCGCTATAAAAGCCAGCTTCCACAGCAAGGCTGTAGAAGTGATATTTATACCTATACCCCGTTGCCGTTACATTTTTCTTGACTTCGACCCTAAGTCACACAACTGAACACAAGCAGTATACCAGAGCGGAGTCTATGTAACATCACTGGGAACCACCGGGGTTTTAATAACAGGAAAATGGGAATATTTTCATAAATGAATTTTGCGATTTTAAGAATATATTAAGGGGTAAAAAAGGACGCGCATGCGCAGACAAATGTTTACAATAATTTTCGGAGATCGAGGTCAACACGTTGGAAAAGGGTATTTTTGTTTTCGTTTTACGTATTTAACTAAAACACTATTATCACATATCTACTGTATATCATATATTTAAAACCGGGTTTCGTGTTTTTCGAATCAAACAGTATTTATTAAGCCATAAAATGCGGATTCCCGCGCTAACATCCAATTGCTGCATCTTGCAGGAACCCTTGTTATACAGTATTTGTTTGTATTCTGTGTAGTCTTAATACTATCATGCCATACTAATCAAAAGAAAATAGCGGGTAATATATAATGCAAGCAAGAAATCACTAACCATTGTATAATGAGGCAACAAAGGCGTTCCATAATCTTCGGTTAGTGAGTTCTTGCTTGCATTACATATTACCCGCCATTTTCTTAGGATTATTTTAATTAAGCTGAGAGAGTTCATGTAAAAACTGAAAAACAAATGAGGATTAAATCTTGTTGATCTGACGTTATTTAACCGCTTGCTAATTGTTGACCAAGAACCACATGTACAGGCACTCGATGGCATGTACGACTACCCTCCGCGATCTCCGACTATCCGCCGTTATAACAATTTCAAGCAAAAACGCTTTTTTAATATCAATTAAAAATTAAGTATTAGATATAAATATTTTATATAAGTTTAACATTCAGTATTGACAACATTGAAATGGTAAATAAATTCCCATGAAAGCTTAACTTATGTTAAAATAGGTATTTTGTTTAAAAGTTTAATTACGGCGAATAGAATGCTCGCCAAATGGCTGTATTGCGCCGAGTACGAGGGTAAACAACCCCGAAAGACAACGATCACGGAGGGTATTAATGCAGTGTTTCTCCTTTTGTCACAAACTTTTCAACAATTTTTAGTTATTATACCTTCAATAATGGAGATTTTACCATACTTTTAAGAAGACAATTTTAAAGTCTTTGTTGCATGTGGGAAAGGTTTAATCAAAGCGGGGGAAGGTGGGACATATAAGTACTTGTACTGTTTGTTGTATGTATGAACGGACTTAAGGTAGTAGGAGCCTAATGTGCATCATTTCAAACTATGATCAGCTCGATAATTTCTTAATGTGTATTATTTCCTGGATTCAAAAACAAAATTTAAAAGAAATTTACCGTCAAATAACAATTTTATTTTAATTTGAACTACCCTACCTATCTTTCAGAATTTTCGATAAAAACGAATCACCCGAGAAAAATCCTTTATTTCATTTAGTTTTCAACATTATGGTAATAATTTGGTATCAAAGTAACAAGAAATATATTTGCTTTCAGAAATAATACATTATTGGTCATATCAGCATCAAATATAATCAAACTGTGCTGAAATAACCATATGGTATTACAATTTTAACATACAATTTTGACCGCGTAAAATTGGAACATCGACGTTGAAAAGCAAAATCAACAAGTTCTAGAAATACTCATGACCTGTTTTTTATTAATAATTAACTTTAACCTTTTGGAAACATTATGCCAAAAAATCAAAATGTTTTACCTTCTCATTTAAAAAAAAAAAGTTCCCAACCACCTATTTCAGCCGTGACTGCAAGTAATAAAATCTTCAAAGAAGCTAATATTTATGTATAGAAATGTATTTAATTACTTTTTAATGAAAGTAAAATATAAACTTCTGTAAAAAGTGTTAGCTAATGAAAACAAAGAAGAAAAAGAAAACAAACAGTTGTGCTTCTGGAGGGATTCGAACCACTACCTTGAAACCCTCAAAAGATTTGAAGTCCTGTGCTTAACAACATAGGCTAAAGCATTACAATTGAAGAGTTTCATTCTTCTATTGCAATAGATAAATATATTTTAATACTCTGACCGTTTTGATAATATTTGAACCTTATGAATAATATCAGTCTATTAATTGTTGGACCAAAATTAATAAGATTAAAAAAACGCAATACCTGTGTCTTTTAAACAAGTCAATTTTCAAAATACAAAAAAAATCCAGTTGTTCAATGTATTTCTAATTTAATTTGAAATGTTTTAAAAGCTTTCAGAATATGTATGTTTTGTGTATGTGAAAATTTGGACAATTTTATTTCTCCATGTGATATTTTAACCAGATAACAGGTGTACATGGGGAGTTGCTTATCCCTTATCTATCTACGTCCCTGAATATACGTATACAAATATGGACACCCTCCTTGAAGACAGGGATATATAGGATCCATCATGAGTTTTCTTTGGAGATCAAGATTTCTTAAATGAGTCTAGAAAAAGACGGTTATTAACCGAGCCTCTTGGCGAGGTTAATAACTCTCTTTTTCGAGACGAATTTAAGAAATCTTCTCCAAAGAAAAACGAGTGATGGATTCTTTTTATCACCTAAACAGTGTGTTTTTAATGAAAAATATTGACAACATCAAAACAAAGACCGAATAACCTATTCTTCATGAGAACTTGTGATTCACCGCATAAAAAAGTAGTCCTCATCATTTTTGAATAAGAAGAAAAAAAAAACAATGTTTTAAACAATTAGGACTCGTTATTTATTCAAAATAACGTATTATTGCATTTTTCAAGGTGTAAAATTTAACAACTTAACAATAAACATAATAAAGATAAAGGTCAAAATGACGTCATCAGTAGTCGCGTGTATGACGTGTTTTTGATATCAGACATGTTGGATATCGTTGTTCCGTGATTTGTTCTCAACTTGAAAATAAGGGTATTTATGTGATAAAAATAGATATCAAGATATGACTGTTCTTCCTGTCCCAACCCCCAATGGTTTAGATCGGTTGTCAATGCTTAAAAGATCATTGTATACTAAATTCACTACATTGTGAAAGAAAAAAAATCCATATTTCCCAACTGCTTTGTAGATTTTAAAATAAATGTTTTGAAAAAAAGCATTGACATTTCTGTCGGTGACATTTCCTCATAATCCCCGGTGTGCTATTAATACAAACTGTATACACTGACACTTAACGTTCAAACCAATTTAGGGGGGGATTGTATGCCAAAGTGTCGTCTCGAATCTCAGGAACATGAATACAGGATTGCATTATGGTTTCCTGCCAAGTGTTTTCTCCAAAATGCTTTTGAACAGTAGTCGTACCAACAAAGACATATCAAATACAATTTACTTTATTCTATATGGTTGGTGAGACCCAGATAAAAGAAGTTTTTCGTTTCACAATATATTTCTTGTACGGCCGTTCCTGTCTTAATGTGTGGTAATGTAGTATATACGTAGTACATTTTCATGTATACGATTTACACATTCAGTTGACATGGTACAGTGTTCATGATGTGCAGTGCCTTTTCCGTTATATATGGTAATAATATGCAGTATTTCTACTGTATCTACACATTTACACTACATATTATTAAAAAAAACACCACATAACAGAACACTATCATGAACAATGTACCATGTAAAATGAATATATACCTCGTAAACATGAAACAGTATATAACACAATACAACATATGAAGACAGTAGCGTTCCGTGTTCTTGTATTATTCATTTACGGACCAACACTAGTTGGTATGGTGATATCTTTTTTTAAAAATGAGATGTGTCGACAAGTGTCGAAAACTCACAATTTAACAATCAAAATAAACGTGATCGAAGTATACAAGTCTAAGGCTTCATGAATGTTACTAAATCCTCGGTTGTGTAGTGGTTAGAGTGTCCGCCTTTGCTGCGGGAGGTCGCTGGTTACATCCACGGTCGGGTCGTACTAAAGACTTGCAAATTGGTAGTAATGGCTTTAACCTCCTTATCGCTGAGGGTTCAGGACAAATGTTCCAGTAGTACCGGTACGCCGTTATATTACAGAACAAGATTTGAAAGCGGCGAAAAAAAATCATAAAAATAAAATAAAAATGACAGTTCCGTTAAAACTCTAGCGAAATGCGCAGATCCAGATCCTCCTGCGCTGATGCCGAGCAAATGGACATTATCGTACAGATCCCTGTTCTCGAACCGTAACTATTCTCGAACCTTTAGTTCAAAGACTGTTTATATATTTCCAAAAACGCATTATACGTAATAAATTTGATGTGAACCGATGCTTTGTTTACTTACACATACATTGTTGAATTTAATTGTCAGTATTGTTGGTTTTTGACATGAATTTATAATTATTCCCATGAGCCCTGATGAATGTTAAGAGGTTTGAGAACCGGTGTTTCCATGCTATATCATTTATATATACATGTACTGCTAATTAGTGTGACCAGAAAACTTGAACTTTTGAAAAATCGTTGATTGAATCCTGTAGACGTATCAAACGTTTTCTGTATCAGGGAAAGTGCCAGGGCCCGTATTTACCAAAATTTCCAATATATATTTTCAGCTTAATCTAAAAATCTATATCGTCCACTTTGGATTCCCGAAAATCTTAATATTTAGTTCGATTTTCAATTAAGTCGGGTTGGTGAATACGGACTGAATCTAAAAAAAAACACCACGTAATTTATCTGAATTTAGACGGGTTGGTGAATGGCCAATGTCAACCAATAGCGAATTACATAACTTGTTTTAATCTAAAGTATTTAGTTAAGTTTAAACCCTTTCATATTTGTGGACGTATTTTGACGCATCTGAAGCAGACGCATTTTGGAATAATTGTGACAAAATGAGCAATTGCTAATAATTTCACATACAGATAATTCGATATTGTTGTCTGCAGATTAGATAAATGTGGAAAAGTGTAAATGAGCAATTGCTAATAATTTCACATACAGATAATTCGATATTGTTGTCTGCAGATTAGATAAATGTGGAAAAGTGTAAATGAGCAATTGCTAATAATTTCACATACAGATAATTCGATATTGTTGTCTGCAGATTAGATAAATGTGGAAAAGTGTAAATGAGCAATTGCTAATAATTTCACATACAGATAATTCGATATTGTTGTCTGCAGATTTGATAAATGTGGAAAAGTGTTAAACTTATTAATGTCACATCAATAGCGAAATGTGCCTTCACCTTATACTAATCAAGCTCGATGTCTGTTTCCTGGAAACTTAACCAATATTAGCGCTGTGGAAAAATCCGAAAGGCAGAATCCCCTCATCATGGGATTCGAACCCGGGACCTTTGTAACGAGAGGCCGACACTCTACCCCACTGCACCACTGTTTGCTACACTGGATGTATTTGGAGTCTAATCTGCTCAAAATAGATGGTGTTTCCAAAATTGCAACACATTTTAAATCTTCGGCTAAAATAAGACTTAATTTAGCTCCTTATGTGACGACATTGAATGGGACTTTTATTGAGAGTCTGCAGTGAAGGATTGAAAGATAGTCGGGATTCATTTCACTCAAGCGATGATATTATCGACATTGTTTTCTCTTTATTTATATCTTTACTGTGTTCTAAAAAAAGAAAAATGCATTCCTCAACATGTTTCAATATCTTTACTGTTTTCTAAAGAAAGAAAAAATGTATTCCTCAACATTTTTCAATCTTTACTGAATACTAAAACTTTTATTCAGTTAACCTACACTAGTTTGGAAAGTGCTTCTTCTTTTTATTTATATCTTTTTTTCAATTAACCAACAATAGTTTGGATGGTGTTTATAAACGCACCTTTCAACATTTTTAAAGATATATATCACGGCGTTTCCAAAAAAAAAACGAGTTCGATTCCCGTGGGAACGGATCACATTTGGGTATTTTCCAGGAAATGAGCGAGTGAAGAAATTCAGGAAGACCGAAGCCTTGTCTAACGTATTACAGGACATACTTACGCTGCACGACGGTCATGGTGGAGTGCCCCTGGGCAAAGCACATTTTCTAGCCTAGTACTGGTGTGTTTACCTTGAGGGATCATGAATAAGTGAACTGTCGCCGTGATATAACTGAAATAATGTTGAAACTGCGTGAAATCCCAATAAAAGCTAAAAAAAAAAGACATACTTAACCCTTTCCCACATACTACAAATCTGCAGCAGACGACTTTGAAAACATAGTGACAAAAACCTGAAAAATCTCCATAAAAGATAGCTAAATTGTTAAATAAAGTTGAAAACATTGTGGCCAAAGGAGAAATTGCTCATCATGAGCAATTTCCCCTTTGGCCACAATGTTTTCAAAAGTCGTCTGCTGCTATTGCGTTAAAATGCGTCTGCAGGTGGGAAAGGGTAAACACGACTTATTAATTTGGTCGATTGCCGAGAAGACTCCTCGTGAAAAGTATCGAGCGATTTGTTAAAGTGATGATGCAGTTATTTCACGGTGCCAAAACCTCGAGACGGTTATTTTCCTCGTCTGTCAATTTGACAGTTCTTCATAACAACATGCAGACAGACAATCAGTGGTGTTGGAAATGCTCACATTGTATGGTTTCTTATACATACATAAACACTTTATTATTATGATTTTGTAGACGATAATATAGATTAGACGTGGTGTACTATGTCATTTAATGGAATCGCGATTACGCAAATATGACAGGAGTCCATGACTTATTTCGAGTTATCGACGTATTCGAGTGATTAGTTAATGTCTACCTTTAGTTATCCGAGTCGTAATACGCTCGACATGTCTTTACTGTTCATTTTGCCTGCATTTCTTCTCTCACACATTTCATGATCAATAGCAATGGATTAAATAGAATAACCAAGCAATATGGAAATATGAATTTTTAGAATTTAATTTTAAATAAAGATTTAGAGCATGTTATAAAAAAAAAAAAAGGTTTGCCAGGAATTTCCTGAAACCTTATTCTCGAAAAAAGCATGTCCGGACTGAAATTTGCTGCGAGCATGGTTAGATTAATATGGAATCTACACTGATCATGGTTGGTGTCGTAGAACACACGGTCGTTGTCGTAGAACACATTGTTGGTGTCGTAGAACACAATGTTGACGTCGTAGAACACGGTGTTGGTGTCGTAGAACACAATGTTGGTGTCGTAGAACACATTGTTGATGTCGTAGAACACGTGGTTGGTGTCGTAGAACACAATGTTGGTGTCGCAGAACACATTGTTTGTGTCGTAGAACACAATGTTGGTGTCTTAGAACACATTGTTTGTGTCGTATAACACAGGTCGGTGTCGTGGAACACAGTGTCATGTTTTCCAATAAACAAAATAGGAAATAAAAATGATTCTCTTTTAAAAAAAAATAAAATATATATATTTTATATATAACTTTGGTAGCTGTGGCATAAGTGGGGCATAAGTGGGGCAGATATCATCTCGAAACTTCAAAATTATTCTCCTATAGATCCGCAAGGCCAATACCAAGATAACTTGATATAAATGTTCCCTTGGAGATCCTCTACAAAATATGTTCAAGCCATATTGATTAGTGGTAAAACATGTCGACAAGGTCACCTCAGAAAACGGGCATAATGAACAATCTCAGCATCATTTAGCAGAAATGTTCCTGTAGTGACCCTCTACATCATTTGTTCAAGCCATACTGATTGGTTGAACGAAAAGAGCTTCACATGGATTTTTCCTTGGTACCCCTCTTTCAAATTGTTCAAAGAATATTGCCGTATTACATATGTCCTTAATTGGAAAGCTGTTTCATTTATAATGAGCCCTCCTTGCAGTTGTATTTCAAATCTTGATACATTTTGACTGATATTAGCAGTTACACCAAACTATCTATCACCCAGTAGATCGATTAATTAACCCTTTCCCTCATATAGACGCTTTCTGACGCCTCTGCAGCAGACGGCTTTTTGGAAACATAGTGACAAAAGAAGAAATTGCTCAAAACGAGCAATTTCTCCCTTTGCCACAATGTTTTCCACTTTTAGTCATAGGTTATCCATCCAATTATAGAGATTCTCTATGTTTTGATAAAATAAGTTCAAAGTCGTCTGCTGCAGAATTGTCGTATGAGGGAAAGGGTTAAGGGTTATCTTGGCCCTCTCGTTAATAACGTTTTCCAAATGTCTGACTAGAATTATAAAGAATTTCATTATAATGGGAGTTCTGCCATAGAACATTGATTTAACCCTTTCCCTCGTACGACAATTCTTTAGCAGACGACTTTGAATATATTTTGTAAAAAAAATTGAAAATCTCTTAAATTAAATGGATAACCTATGACTAAAAGTGGAAAACATTGTGGCAAAAGAAGAAATTGCTCGTTTTGAGCAATTTCTTCTTTTGTCACTATGTTTTCAAAAAGACGTCTGCTGAAGAGGCGTAAAAAAGCGTCTATATGATGGAAAGTGTTAGAACACAATACAACCTTATTCGCGCTAAAAAATACACCACTGCCTTTCAGAAAGTGTTTCCCCGACATACCGTCAAGTTTCTATGTGAATAGGTATCCGCCTCGGTGGTTCAGTTATAGATCGTGCGCCTCAGATGCGGATGATCGCGGGTTCGATCCCCGGTCGGGTCATACCAAGGACTTTAAAAAATGGTACAGTAATGGCTGTCCTCCATGGCGCACATATGGACCAGTAGTTCTAGTAACTTACCTAGCAAACGCCGTGATCTAATTGAAAAATTGTTGGAAGCGGCGTAAAGCTCAAAACAATCAATCAATCAACTAGGTGAATAAGTAAACATGGCGTATATTAACAGAGATAACAGTGTTAGACTGGAAATTGAATATCAACCCGTATCCTGCTATACACGTCTTTTACCCTTTTCCATATAAAACAGATCTGCAGCAGACGAATTTGAAAACATAGTGATAAAACCTGAAAAAATCTCCATAAAAGATTGCTTAATTGTTAAATAAAGATGAAAGCATTGTAGCCAAAGGAGAATTTGCTCACGATGAGCAATTTCACCTTTGGCAAACAATGTTTTCAAAAGTCGTCTGCTGCTATTGCGTCAAAGTCCGCCTGCAGGTTGGAAAGGGTTAACACAACTTATTTATATGGTCGTTTGCCGAGAAGACTCCTCGTGAAAGTATCGAGCGATTTTGCCACAATGTTTTCAAAAGTCGTCTGCTGCAGAGGCGTCAGAAAGCGTCTGTATGTGGGAAAGTTTATGCATTTGATTATCTTACATTGCTTCTGTGTTATCATCGTCGACTCCGCATGATGTTTGGAGCGTAGTGGAGTCAGCAACCGTGCGTGTCCGACCAGGCCCATTTCTAAGCATCTCGCTGGTCATGCCGAATGGCGAAATCCTTTTAAATCATGTAGAATTCCCAATTGTGTCATGTTTACCCTGGATTTGTTAATACCCCCACCCCCCAAAAACAATAAATATCAAAAATCATCAAAAGTTAATTTTACCAAAAAAAGAGCCAAAATATTGTTCCCAAAATGCCTAGAAAAAGGCCTGCCGACGATGGATTGTTATCAACATTTGCGGACTTTATAGACCCCAGTCAGCCTGCAAAAAGTAGCTGTTTAATCTTGAATATACCTTGTTCGCTACCCATTAATATGTTCATCAAAGAATTATTGATGAATATGCAAAAACAAACATAACAATATAAAGCCTGATGATATCAGTTTATACATTGAGCAGTATGAGGGTTAAATTGTCTGATGTTTGGCACGATACCACCAGTTCAGTGTTACTTCTCGTTCAGTTGTTCATTCGCGTTGTTTGACTGGCAACTAGTCAAAGTCGGGGAGTCTGGTTAATGTTCTCTCGACATTTTCTGGCAAAAAAATACGAATAAATGAAACGTTTGAAAATTAGATAAATCATTGATTTTACAAGCCCAAAGGAGAAACAAAAATGCCGAACATGGAACACAATGGATCTAATCACTTGGGTCATTTCAATACAGTTAGACATGCATATAAAGTGGTACCTGTGCTTTAAGACCATTCAATTGGAAGAGAGCAATCCGGTCTTTGTTAACAAATTGGTCTTTAGCCCTTTCCCACCTATAAACGCATTTTGACGCATCTGCAGTAGACGACTTTTGAGTGACAAAAAGAGAAATTG
The DNA here is from genome assembly GCA_031761405.1 of Serripes groenlandicus. NCBI lineage: Eukaryota > Metazoa > Mollusca > Bivalvia > Cardiida > Cardiidae > Serripes > Serripes groenlandicus. The sequence continues at coordinate 140,047,258 of JASEVX010000002.1, read as the reverse complement.
CTCAAAACGAGCAATTTCTCCTTTTGCCACAATGTTTTCAACTTTTTTCTGTAATTATACCAGGGACATAGATAAGATCTACGTCCCTGATTATACCTACAATTATAAAGAATTTTCCATATTTTTTAATATACATTTTGAAAGTCATCTGCTGCAGATTTGTTGTATGTGGGAAAGGGTTAATTGCTGGGTCATACATGCAGAAAACCAGTTATTGGGGAACTACAAATGTGGTTGCTATAGATAGGGAATTTGTATCCAAAAATGGTCAATAGAACAGGTTTGGATGTATATATCGATGGACACATTACCGCAGAAAAGCCATTAAATGTTAACGTATAATAATAGAGATAAATTGACTACCAAAGGGATGTTTACTGTGAATTCTTAGGCAAACCATATTGATAGTTGAGCCGTCCCGCGAGAAAACCAAGGTTATGGTCTCTGCGTAATGTATCGACCCAGATCAGCTTGCGCAGTCCGCGCAGGCTAATACGGGCAGACACATTCCGTCTCTAGGAGAAAGAGGTATAGAGTAATGATTCCTGAAACAGAAAATCCACAGGAGGCGAAAAGTGTCTGTCCGGGTAAGCCTGCGCGGCATGATTAGGCTGATCCGGGTCGATTTTTTTACGCAAATGCCACAATGTTTGTTTTCTCGCGGGACTGCTCAAATGTGGTTGCTATATATAGGGAATTGGTATCCAAAGATGGTCAATAGAACAGGTTTGGGAGTTTATAACGATGGACGAAATACCGCAGAAAAGCCATTAAATATTTACGTATAATAATGAAAGATAAGTTGACTACTAAAGGGATGTTATATTGATTTGTGCTATCTGGTTTTTTAATTGGCACGTTATCAAATGGTTGTGTCTATTTACACTGCTTAGACTATGTAAATTTGTTTCGGGGCAAAGGACCAGTAGGTGGAATGCCAAATATATAGTTATCATCGATATGATCAGAACATTGCTTAACCTTTTCCAACATACACTTGGAGAAAAAAATATGGACAATCTCTATATATAAAAGCTTTGCTAGAGTTGAGCAATTCCTTTTTTGTCAAAATATTTTCAAAAGTCGTTTGATGCAGAGGAGTCACATACACTTAACCTGCAGCAGACGACTTTGAACGCATCTGGACACAATTAAGAAAGTTGTTTCTACATATGAAAGTAGAATTATTCAATAGGATTGCAAAAAGAGAAATTTGTCACTATGAGACGTCGGGAAAAGTCTGTATGTGGGAAAGAGTTGGCAGATATTGGTGCCGTGCTTCAGAAAATCTACCAAAGCGTATTAATACTTTCCCAATGACGCAATGTTGCAGCAGACGACATTTGGTAACAGTGTGGCAAAAGAAGAAGTTGCCTATGATAAGCAATTTCGCGTTTTGCCTCAATAATTTCAACTCTGTTCAATAACTTTAAAGTAAAGAGATCTTCCATAGTTTTACCTAATGCTTTCAAAGTCGTCTGTTGCAATGTTATTGCACGTGGGAAAAAGTAAATAGCAAGTAGGGAGTAAAGTAATTAAACTTTATTTAGACGCTTTCTGACGCCTCTGTAGCAGACGGCTTTTTGAAAACATAGTGACAAAAGAAGAAATTGCACAAAACGTGCAATTTCTCCTTTTGCCACAATGTTTTCCACTTTTTGTCATAGGTTATCCGTTCAATTATAGAGATTTTCTTTGTTTTGACAAAATATGTTCAAAGTCGTCTGCTGCAGAATTGTCGTATGAGGGATAGGGTCAATATTCATACAATAATTTTTTTTATGAAACAATGTAGACCTCAGCGTGCATAGACATATCTCTCAACCTTCGGTCTCGCGAGATATCAATTCCTTCCACGCGCCACGTAGTACAATACAAAGCCAGGTATCGCTACTGCAACATAATCTTCCCTATGTATTTATTCAGCGTGCTAATTGTTTATACTAAATTCCTACACTTGGTTCTCACATGGTTATTATGAAGTTTTTGCTACATTGTAATACATGAGTAGAAAACCTTGTAAACTGAGATTAAACACACAGGCTGATCTTGGTCTTCATTGTGCACAAATATAGTTTGTAGAATGTAGACCTCAGCGTGCATAGACATATCTCTTAGTCCGATATGATCTACTGTAGAATGGTGTATATATATATAAATATCAAATAAAAATCTACCGTAGAATTTTGAATCAGACTTTTTTTTATTTCTACTTTCAGTGCTTCGGCGGGAAGTCGGTTTGCACGATGCTTGCAAGAAAAACGATGTTGAAGCAGCAAAGACCATACTAAAAGACAAAATAGACATAAACTGTAAGAACAATGTAAGACATTTATCCGTTCTCCATTCTTGACCGTTCATTCGTACGATATATCATGTGTTATAGTCGTTTTGTTGATTGAAAATGTCTGACATAAATATGACACACTGTTTTATAAAAAGATAATTGAAAACAATACGTCATATGCTGTAGTGGCGTCAAAGGTGTCTGTTTCAGGGATATGTCTACGTTTTGTGTTTAGCTCTAAATAAATTCTGACAATATGAGAGCTATGGTACTCACTCTGGCGTCGGCGTCGGCGTCACACCTTGGTTAAGGTGTTGCATGCAAGTACAGATATTACAATATAGCTCAGTTACTACTTGATGTATTGCATTTAAACTTTCTGCAAGGCTTCCCAACCAACCATCACACCTATGGATATTGATAACAATTAATAACTCTTTCCTGCATTCGTACGAGATATTATATTTAATATTCGTTTGCTTTAATTAAACAAATGTCTGACCTAAATATGGCACACTGTTTTTTAAAAATATTGAAAACAATACGTCATCTTCTGCAGTGGCGTCGAAAGTGTCTGTTTCATGGATATGTCTACGTTTTGTGTTTAGCTCGACTAAATTCGATGAATATGAGAGCTATTGAACTTACTCTTGTGTCGGCGTCGGTGTCACACCTTGGTTTAAGTTGTGCATGCAATTACATTATATTACACCATAGCTCAGTTACTGCTAGATGTATTGCATATGATGTATTGCATTGAAACTTTCTGCAAGGCTTCCAAACATTCACACCTGTGTTAATAATCAAAATGAATAATTATATCCTGCAAATGATGGCCCTTTTATTTGCTTAGAAATTGTGGTCAAAGTTGTGCGTGTAACTATATTAAGAGTCTATAACGAGGGCTTGGAGTAAAACGGTTGTAACTAAAATTAGTATTGTTTTACCGAGGTTAATAACCTTGCCATGACATATTTATAAGCGTTTTAATCATTTTTCTTCGTACAACTGAGAAATTGTTAAAAAATGGCGTTAAACCCCAATCAATCAATCAATCGTACAAAATGAAAATCTAGGTGCCATTGCTCGTTCTGAGCAATGGCACCTAAATTTGCATTGTTTACAAAGGGGTCAAAATTGACCCTAAACCAGGGTTTTCAAAATAGGGTTTTAGTTACAACCGTTTCACGCCAAGCCCTCGATATATCAGTTACTATTTGATGCATTGCATTGAAACTTTATTCGATCCTTCGCGACTATCTCACCTATGTAAGCGTTTAAGTTAGATAACTGTATACTGCATACAATGATAATTATGGCCCTTTATTATTATTTGACTTAATTGTCTGGTTAATCGGTGGAATAGTCGAGCGCGCTGTCTAACGGACGGCTCTAGCTTTAGTTGATACACAATTAACCCTTTCCCTCATATAGACGCTTTCTGACGCCTCTACAGCAGATGGCTTTTTGAAAACATAGTGACAAAAGAAGAAATTGCTTAAAACGAGCAATTTCTCCTTTTGCCACAATGTTTTCCACTTTTAGTCATAGGTTATCCATTCAATTATAAAGATTTTCTGTTTTTTGTCAAAATATGTTCAAATTCGTCTGCTGCAGAATTGTCGTATGAGGGAAAGGGTTAAAGTTCACCAAGTTTGCACTAATCAGGCAATCTATATTCATGTATCTTTAATGTCCGCATAACAGTATAGTGATGGTCTGTTACAACCAACCCCTAACGTATTCCACGCTGAGGATCAAAGTGGGGGATACTACTTAAGTCCTACACGAGTTTCTTGAAACCGACTATGAATAAATAGCGAACACTGCCGAGCTAGCTCAGACAGTATGGTTGCGTTGGCTGAACTTTGTTTACACTGGTCGCAAACGCTTTAAACGCTTGGTTTTCAGATTGCGCCGCTCTATTTAAGGTCTTGCAGAAAATTGCTATGACGTGGTATTTCACAGCGTTGGTTATCCCGATCTATTGGAGACAGGTTGATCTGTCAGTCCGGGTTACAATGTGTTTGCATCGCACGAACGTCGACCTTCGGATGTTTTTAAATAAACCCTTTCCCAGATACATGTATACAGACCGATCTCTGATGCCTCTTCAGCAGACGAAATTTGAAATCATTGCTACAAAGGAGAAATTGCTCTAAATAAGCAATTTCCCTTTTTACCTCAATGATTTAAACTTTGTTTGATAATTAAACTTTTTGTTACTGAGATGTCGATTATGTTTGCCTATATGTTCTTAAAGTCGTCTGCTGTAGTCTGCTGTAGATATGTTGTATATGGGAAAGGTTTAACGCCGATTGCGGCGAACAAATTGTATATGAGCCGTCCCGCGAGAAAACCAACACAATGGCCTCTGCGTAATGTATCGACCAAATCAGCAATACGCGCAAACTGATCCGGGCCGACACATTCATTCTCAGGGAGATAGAGGTATAGAGTAATGATTCCTGAAACAGAAAATCCAAAGGAGGCGAAAAGTGACTATCCGGGTAATTCTGCGCGGCATGCTTAGGCTGATCCGGATCGATACTTTACGCAGTCCACAATGTTGGTTTTTGACGGCTTTTGGGTCATAACCGTTCTGAAACGACTTCCAGAATGTTAGTTTGACCGACATGACGGGACAGTGAAGACCCTGATCAGATTGCGTGGAGGCGCAGGTTGGTCGGTCTGAAGATATCCACTGGTCGATTCAGAGTATTGGTATCATCTTTCTCCCAAGCCCAGCTCATTGAAATTAATTTGCGATCTACCAAGGGAAATTAGAGACATTGTCTTCAGAGAGATCTGTTATAATTGCTGAACATAATCGTCTTCACATAAATGGTGGTAGAAATAAGTGATGTCACACAAAAACCGCCCGATGGAGGTTTATACAACGATCTGCTTTGCACGATTGATCGTTTGGTGTTTAAAAGCCGCTTTCAACAATTTTTAGCACGACTTTTAAAATCAAACGAGAGCTATTGTCATGACCCTGGCGTCGGCGGCGGCGGCGTGGTCGTCCGGTTAAGGTTTTTTGTTCAGCTCAGCTTTTTTCTGTTTTCTCCCTATCAGTCGAGCGTCTGTGCCGTACGCGGTGCTCTTGTAAAGTTATATCACGGCATTTCCTGGGTAAGTTACCAGTACTACTGGTTCTTTTAACATGACACTAGCCAGTCAGTCGTAATGCTAAACCCGCAAAACCGAGAGCTAAGAAGGGCAACATTTACTATTATTTGTAAAATCTTTTGTATGACTCTACTAATAATGCACGTTGTCTCTAAATGATGGAAAACCGTTACCGTGTGTTCGCATGTCATTATTCCTCTCCCCCATACAACAAATCTGTAGAAGTACGTCTTTGAAAAACTCTTTGCAAAGAAAATGGGTAATCTCTGTGCGCGAAAGTATCTAATTATTGAATAGTGTTATAGAACATTGTGGCGAAATGAGAAATTGCTCATTATTAGTAATTTCTCCTTTTTGCCAAAATATTTTTCAAATGTCTGATGCATTTGCGTCAAAATGTGTCTGCATGTGGGAAAGGTTTAATTCCCGAAGAACGATTCTCTTATGCATTCACTCTTGTAGAAAAACCCATTAGCTTAATGGAGTCGAATATGAAAATATTTAAATAACTGATTAAAAAACAGTCGACGTTTGTTTTCGAAAACACGTACGAGTTGCCTGGTGCAATTCAGGATTTCTTTTTATCTTTGTTTTGTCATTATGTAGAGTTATAATGACGTGAAACTACTTGGGATTCGGTTCTAGTGTCTTTGTCAGAAATATGTATTTATTTCTGTATGCAATGTATGTGGCTGTATGCAATGTAGGCTCACGGTGTAGACGCTGCTGAGACTGTGCTGTATGCACAGATTCATCCGAGTATTGACTCTGTTTACAGAGGCAATACGACCCCATTTTACCCGACTCAGTTCAGCTCTGTATAATACAGGTACTAAAGTCCAGATAAGGAGGAGTATACAGCTCTTTTCCCCCAGAATATCTCTCTTATCCTTCAACCAAACCCTATAATGTGGGTACTCAAAAGAATCGTCTCATTGAGACGATTCTTTTGAGTACCCACATCATAGGGTTAGAGTGAAAAATAAGGATTTTAGAACGTAAAACACTCCCCTTATTTAGATCTCTGTTAACAGTAACCATGTAGCATAGTATTGAACGAATCAGCTCTATAACAACGGGGCGAAAAGTTCGTTGAAATGGGATTCAGGTGCTGGGTAAAATATGTTATCTATCTTTGTTATTTGATAAGGTTTGTGTCGTGTATTTGGAACCTGGCGTCCCGGGTTCGATCCTCTATCGCGGCGCTCATGCTGGAATGCCCTTGGTCAATGCATAACTTTGTAACAAGGCTACTGTGTCGTACCACAAACATGGTGGAGTGCCATTGGTCAATGCATACATTTGTTACAAGGCTACTGTGTCGTACCACAAACATGGTGTAGGAGACACAGAAATCCGCCGTGTACTAGTGGTAAGCGTCGGTTATTTTGAACCGGGCGTCCCGGTTTCCATCCACAATTTGCGGCACCGTGGTCATGGTAGTTTGCTATTTGGCAAGGCACATTTCCTAGCCTAGAACTGGTTTGTTTGCCCAGGGACCATGAATAAATGAACTGTCGCTGTGATATTACTGAAATAATGTTGAAATAATGTTAAAAGCGTAAAAGCCCAATAAAACAAACAAGCAAGCAAAGCAGCATTGATAATAGATACACATGAAATACGCGTATGCAGCAAATAATCTAAAATGTCTTTTTTACCTTTTGTAGCTCGATAGAACGCCTCTTCACTGGGCATGCGCAAAGGGACATTTATCAATCGTAGAATTGTTGGTAGAGCATGGAGCAGACATGGAAGCCAAGGACAAGGTAGAGTATGAATATTTGGTCGCACTTAAATATCTGCTGAAGTCAACTTTAGAAAAATTGAAACCCTCAGAGCTCTAAAGAGGTCACAAATTCCTTCCTTGTTTCGAAAACTATTTGAATACGCGAAATATCGAGCCAATTCTGCTTTTAACACATTGTTTTCGAATGCCGTCTGCTGCAGACGACATTCTAAATACGTCTGCAAGTGGAGGAAAAGGGGGGTTAATTGCTGCATTAAAAGCTACGTTGTGGTAAGTGCAATCAATAGCAATGGCATTGCAAGCTGTAATAAAACAAAATCAATTAGACTCTCACGATGCCTCGCTGATAAGCCTTGTTGAATAGACTTCCTGTCGTATTAGATGAATCGTTTATAGAGTTCTCGGTCAATCAGATATTACACAAACTTTACCGCGTTGTATAGGCTTCCTGCCATATTAGATAAAGTATGTATGGCGTGCTCAATTAAACAGATATCACACAAATTTGTCCGCGTTGTTTCGATAAAGGACCAGAATCTTTATCATTCTGAAATGATAATTTACCATTTTTCCCGAGAACTGACACCTTTCTGATGTGACGACTTTTAATGTTAAACATTATTTATTTTACATCGATTGCGAAGCAAGCTTTCAGCTTATTTCAATCACGCTCGACGTCTGCTTCCTGGAGACTTAACCAGTACTCGCGCCGTTTGTGTGGATAAATCCCAAGTCAGGACCCGCTCATCACGGGACTCGAACCAGGGACCTTTGATACGATAGGCCGACGCTCTACCACTGCACCACTGTCTTCAGACGACTTTTGAAAACATTGCAGCGAAAGGACAAACATTGCTCTTTATGGGCAATTTCTCCTTTTGCCGTAATTTTCAGATTTTAATTAATTAATTAAATCAATTATTCATTAACTGAGACTTTCCATTTTCTTACCTATATGTCTTCAAAGTCGTCTGCTGCAGATGTGGTGTATGTGGGAAAGGTGTATAGTAAGGATGACCGACGCTACTGACTAAATACAAGTTAGAGGCGATTAAACACTCAAAAAGTCATACATATGTCGGAAAGACACTATTTCCTGGAGTTGTCTAATACTAATAATAATAATAATAATAATAATAATAATAATAATAATAATAAAAATAATAATAATAGTAATAATAATAAACATTATTGCGTAAAACATACATACACAGGGGCGTAGCTTTGCAATAATCAATGTGTAGGCCGTCTCGTGAGAAAATCAACATTGTGGACTCTGCGTAAAGTATCGACCCGGATCAGCCTAAGCATGCCACACAGGCCTACCCGGGTAGACACTTTTCGCCTCCTGTGGATTTTCTGTCTCAGGAATAACTACTCTATACATCTATCCCCCTAAGACGGAATGTGTCGGCCGGATCAGTCTGCGCGGATAGCGCAGGCTGATCTGGTCGATACATAACGCAGATGTCTATCGCCGCAGCTACATTTGGGGCTTGCTTGGGAAGATTGTTGTGTGGAAATGCATGAGTAGGTGAACTGGCCGCCGTGATATAACTGAGAAATTGTTAAAAACGGCGTTAAACCCCAATCAATCAATCAATGCATTTTGGGGCACTTTGAGAAAATATATGTAGGCACGTGCCTACAGTGCCTAAAGGAAGCTACGTTCCTGATACATGTTTAAAGCAACATACAGTTAAACACAAGGACTTGACTTTCGGAAGAGCAAAGTAGTGATAATTGTAGGTGGATAAATTTCTAAGCTCTAATTAAGTTTGCCTCATAAATAGATCCGTTTATATTTGTTTTGGATGTTTCAGACATGCGATTGATAACTTTTGGTATCGTTGGCCATGTGAAATAATACCTTTTCAAATGTTTTTCTCTTAAGTATATGTATTTTGGACGTATAATAATTTATCACATAAATACCCTTATTTTCAAGTTGAGAACAAATCACGGAACAACGATATCCAACATGAGTGATAACAAAAACACGTCATACACGCGACTACTGATGACGTCATTTGACCTTTATCTTTATTATGTTTATTGTTAAGTTGTTAAATTTTACACATTGAAAAATGCAATAATACGTTATTTTGAATAAATAACGAGTCTTAATTGTTTAAAACATTGGGTTTTTTTTTCTTCTTATTCAAAAATGATGAGGACTACTTTTTTATGCGGTGAATCACAAGTTCTCATGAAGAATAGGTTATTCGGTCTTTGTTTTGATGTTGTCAATATTTTTCATTAAAACACACTGTTTAGGTGATAAAAAGAATCCATCACTCGTTTTTCTTTGGAGAAGATTTCTTAAATTCGTCTCGAAAAAGAGAGTTATTAACCTCGCCAAGAGGCTCGGTTAATAACCGTCTTTTTCTAGACTCATTTAAGAAATCTTGATCTCCAAAGAAAACTCATGATGGATCCTATATGTAGCCCCGCAAATGTTACGGCAACGTAACGTTCACCCCTTTTCACTTACAGAGACTTTCCGACGTCTCTTATACAGACGACTTTTGTAGCATTATGGCAAATGGAGAAATTGCTCATGATGTTCACATCTTTATGGGGTTAAGATTTTTCAAAGTCGTCTGGCTGCAGATGTATTGTATGTTGGAAAGAGTTAATTTCGACCAAACCAAATGGCGTCCGAGTTTTCATTTGAGAACATTTGAAGAAAAAAAAAATCGCACAATACCTCGTTTAGATACTGCAAATAGTCTCTCTGTATGGTCAATATGCTATAAAAAAAAATGTAATGTTTTCGTATGATAGAGAAAATTCGGGGAATACCACATAGTATAAGAACCTTAAAGAGAGGCTATATATAGTAACACGGTCCTGTGTGGGATTTCCCAAAACTAGGACGCCTGAGATACGGCATGATTATGACGTAATATCTGTTTTCAATTATACATGGCTATCATCAATTTTTTTTTTTTTTTTTTTTAATTATTATAATTATTTTTTATAATTATTTTTATCATTATTATTATTATTATTATTAATTAATATTATTATTATTATTATTATTATTATCATCATTATTTACATGTCGGAATATCAAATGTAAATGAATAAATCGGCCTTATAACAGGAAAGCCGGCCTTTGTACATTTGCAACAAATGGTGATAACCATAGCAACAGTGTACGCCAACGAGACAACGTTCGCCTTTGGTATCGTCTAGTAGGGAGTTTGAGCACCGGTCAGACTGTAGGAAGGTGGTGATTTATTCGTATTCGTAGTAGAATTTTAACCCTTTCCCTCATATAGACGCTTTCTGACGCCTCTGCAGCAGACGGCTTTTTGAAAACATAGTGACAAAAGGAGAAATTGCTCGAAACGAGCATTTTCTCTCCTTGCCACAATGTTTTTCACTTTTAGTCATGGGTTATCCATTCAATTATAGAGATTTTCTATTTTTAGACAAAATATGTTCAAAGTCGTCTGCTGCAGAATTGTTGTATGAGGGAAATGGTTAAGTAGAGTTTAATATTTGGACTAACCTGGCTCTGAAACTATAAATATTTAATCTGTGCTCAGAATGTGTACTCAAGTTTCCGATTGCTCAGATTCAAATTCGTTCTCCAAATTGACCAATCAGAAGCCTTATTTGGAGCATGGAGTTCACTTTTGAGCACTGATAACGTTTACAGACTTTTATAGTTTCGGACCCAGCTGCTGGATTTATAGTTTGAGCACCGATTAGATTGATTGTAGAAATACGTGGACTTAATTAAATTAATAGTTTAAGTATCGGAACATGATGACTTATCTTGGTTCATAGAGTGTGCAAACGTCAAAATGTATTTTTTTCATGCACTTAGACTCAAAATCCACACATTTTGTGTTTCGTTTATTTCAGTATGGAATGCGTGCTGTGCTGTGGGCGTCTCTGTTCGGACATTTAGACATACTTCAATTTCTTGTAAACACCGGTGCTACAGCTACCTGCACAAACAGGGTAAGACACGAGTTACATATTTTCCAATATAGACGACGACTGCTAATGCGTTATGTTAATTATACCCCCAGATACATAGTATATGGGGGCTACATAGGAGTCACGCTTGTCGGTCGGTCGGTCGGTCGGTCGGTCGGTCGGTCGGTCGGTCGGTCGGTCGGTCCGTTGGTCTGTAGACATTTCTTGTGAACACTATTTCTTAGCAATCCTTGGTCAGAATTCAATATAACTTCACAAGAATGATTAATACCAAGCCTAGTTGTGCATATTGTCGGCGTGTTGCACTGGAATTATTTTTAAATGAGTTATGGCCACTTGAATTTCTCATACATATGTATATTGTCAGGCACCAGCTGGGGGTATTCATCACCTTCAGTGATATTTCTAGTTTGCTTTGTTTGATTTGAGTATATGCCGTTTTTAACTGTATTTCGGTTTAATCACGGTGGCCAGTTCACTTGTCCATGTGTTCCGCGGTAATGTAGTGGTATAATGGGAGTCCGCCTCGGGTTTGAGAGGTCATTGGTTCGATCCCCGGCCTGGTCATACCAAATACTTTGAAAATGGTAATTATGGCTGCCCTCCTTGGCGCTCAGGGTTGCGGAGTTAGCATTACGACTGACTGGCTGGTATCAGGTTAAATGGACCAGTAGTACTGTTCACTTACCCAAGAAATGCCTTGATATTGATGATTTGTTTTTTAAACAGGCAAATAACACCAAATAATTAATCCCTCACTTTCTCGCTTACACAATAGTTTTACTAAGGATGAGGGATGATGTGGATCGCAGTTAAGTTTTATAATTCATCAGGAAAAAAAATGGTCAAACTTGGATACGAACTCGCGAGTTCTGGATCGACAACTGCCGACGTTTCCAATTCAGTTATCGCGGCTCAATGCCTCATGCAGCAGACGACATTTGAAATAAATATGAAAAGAAATGCTCAAAATGTGTATCATACTAAAAGCACATTTGACAATATGAGCAGCTGTTGGTTGTATTTCTATTGCAACTCCATTGTATCTGAACATGTTTCATTGAATTATCCCTTTCTAATATACAAACCAGCAGGCGACTTTGAAAAAATATATACAAAAACTTGATAAATCGTTGCAAGAGAAAATATGATTACTTAATTCAGTAATTCAGAAAGGAGAAACTGCTCGTTGGCCATCTGCAGAAAACGACTTCGGAAAACATTATGACAAAGGGAGAAACTAATCATGATAAGCCACTTCTCATATTGCCCTCATGTTTCAACTCGATTCATTAATTACACTTTCATTTAAAGAGATGTTCAATTATTTGCTAATATGTTAACACAGTTGTCTGCTGCAGGTGTTTTTTTATGTTGGACAAGGCTTTAAAAGGATTCGAATGTTTCATTTTCCTGTTTAAAAGGACGTGTGTTGAGATCATCCGCCTGTGGTAATCGAAACTGACATCGTTTCTTTTTTCAGAAGTCGAGTAATACATTAATTGTCCCTGTTTTGTCTGAAATTGACAAGGTTTAAAGAAAAGCTGAATCCTTTGTACTGTATTTGTCCAGAATGGGAAGTGAACGTTCGTTTTTATTATAGACGAAGTGGGTCAATTATGGCCCGCAATAGTTCTTCGACATTTATTCAAATGTCCCTTTCACACAGACAGACTTTGTCATTCACTTCACCCTTCTTCACGCCCACTTGGTCGATACGATCTACTGCAATACATAAATATTAGACGTTTACGATTCCTCGGCAAGTCACCACAGTTGCCAGTCTCGTTTAAAATATAAAAATAGCATTTGACTATATATAGTCAATATATAGTCAAATGCTATTTTTAGATTTTAAACGAGACTGGCACCTGTGCAAGGCACCATGGATTAGGAATAGACGAACATTGAGATCATTTTGGTCGTTGAAAAGGATAACTAAATGCTTAAATATCGTGTGCTTTAAACACATAAATCTGCCCATTATCCGTGTCTATCCTGAATTACCTGCAGCTCCCAATCGATTAGAAAAACATTTTTTCTTCTGTGAATTATCTAATTGCATGCACACTAATTCACCAATTATACAATTACATTATAGATTATTCCATTGGCAAATGACGCTTTATTTCGTGAGAGATGCACTGTGCATAACATATAGGAAACCTCTTTGGTGGTCGAATGTTTTGAAATGTCCGCTACTAATGCATGGTTAAAATGTCGTTTTTAGCTCGACTATTCGAAGTATATGAGAGCTTTACTACTCGCCCCGGCGTCGGCGTCGGCGTCTCCGTCTCCGTCTCCGCCTCCGTCGGTGTCCGGTTAAAGTTTTAGGGCAAGTTGGGATTTTCATTCATAAGTATTTGTGCTAGGGCTTTCATATTTGGAATATAGTTACATCTTATACCTTTCTTCACATTGAACGCTAAAGATGGCGAGTGTGACCTTCCTTTTGGGAAAAAAAACATGATTTTCGGGGGTTAAAGTTTTAGGGCAAGTTGGATTTTTTTTTCTTTTTCTCAATAAGTACTTGTGCTAGGGCTTTCATATTTGGAATATAATTACATCTAATACCTTTCTTTATATTGTATGCTGAAGATTCTGAGTTTTACCTTCTTTTTGGGGTAAAATACATGATTTTGGGTGGTTAAAGTTTTAGGGCAAGTTGGCATTTTCATTTAATTTTTTAATTTTTCTCTATAAGAATTTGTGCTAGGGCTTAAATATTTAGAATATAGTTACATCTTATACCTTAGTGTGACCTTCTTTTTGGGGTAAAAAAAATGATTTTCGGTGGTTAAAGTTTTGGGGCAAGTAGGATTTTATTTTATTTTTTTAACTTTTTCTGAATAAGTACTTTTGCAAGGGCTTTCATATTTGGAAAATAATTACATTTAATACATTTCTTCATATTATATGCTGAAGATGCTGAGTGTGACCTTCTGTTTGCGGTAAAACACATGCTTTTGGGTGGTTAAAGTTTTAGGGCAAGTTGGCTTTTTCATTTAATTTTCAAATTTTTCTAAATAAGTACTTGTGTTAGGGCTTCCATATTTGGAATATAATTACATGTAATACCTTTCTTCACATTGTATGTTGAAGATGCTGAGTGTGACTTTTAGGGGGTAAAAAACATGATTTTTGTTTGATTTTGAGAATTTTAGATAAATTCTTAATTTTTGGTTACATTTCTTTCTAATTGTGATCATTTATTTATCAAATATAATTCTTCAACATATCAAACGGGTTTTGCATGGTGTCAAACATTAGGAAAACCTTTTTTTAAGGTTTTGCTAATTTTGGACTCGGTCAGTTTTAACATTTGCATTTAGCTCAACGTTAAAGTTACATCATTCAAATCACTTCATACTCCACATATTTGTTAAGGACCATCGTACAATTAGGTCAGATAACTCCGTTGTATCCTAAATATAGAGTAATGGCCCTTGATTGACTTAGGAAATACTAGGAATGTATATCTTATTCAGTTGCTTTTACATATATAGTATATAATATGATTTAATAGTACTTAAGTGCAATATAATGAAATAGTGCTTTATGTGAATAAGCGGCCTGTAGTCGAGCGCGCTGTCCTCCGACAGCTCTTGTTTATCTTCCTCTCTCCTTGATCAAACTGTATGCTGATGATGCTGAGTTTCAACCACAGGGAATTGTTCCTCTAAAAATAGATATGACCTACTCTATAGGTCATATCTATTTTTAGACGAGCAAGTCCCTGGCGTAGTTCACGACGAACCCGAGTTCCGACTAGAGTTACACGGGTTCCTCATTTAACCCTAGTGACGTCATATGAACTTCTGACCCCGACTATTTGCAACCCTGCTTCAAGCGAGAGTTAGAAGAGTTCCAAAATGGCGGAGGGTGGCAATTCTTGATGCTGGTGTGTAAATAATCCTAAAATACGAACATCTGAGTTCAGTAATAAGTGATGTTTTTTATTTGTATGGCAGATAAGTAAGGATTTGTTTAATTGGGCCTTGCAAATAATTGCGATCCGTAATTTAGACAACAAGAAAACGAGCTTTCTGGTGTCGATAATGAAATAAGTGGATACAACACGGAGGCTTCCATTTTGACTCCGCGTTCACGAGAACCATGTGTCTGCTTATGCACCATCGATACACGTGCCCCCTGACCCTACCCTACTTGAGTTCGTCGTGAACTACGCCCCTGGGTTTCAACTATCTTTTGGGGTGTAAACATGAATGTAAGAGAATTTGGGCGGGTTTTGAGTAGGAAATATCTATTTTTAGCTCGACTATTCGAAGAATATGAGAGCTTTACTACTCGCCCCGGCGTCGGCGTCTCCGTCTCCGTCGGCGTCCGGTTAAAGTTTTAGGGCAAGTTGGCATTTTCATTCATAAGTATTTGTGCTAGGGCTTTAATATTTGGAATATAGTTACATCTTATACCTTTCTTCACATTGAATGTTAAAGGTACTGAGTGTGACCTTCTTTTTGGGGTAAAAAACATGATTTTCGGTGGTTAAAGTTTTAGGGCAAGTTGGATTGTTTTTTTTGTTTTTTTCTCAATAATTACTTTTGCTAGGGCTTTTATATTTGGAATATAATTACATCTAATACCTGTCTTCATATTGTATGCTGAAGATTCTGAGTGTGACCTGATTTTCGGTGGCTAAAGTTTTTTTTTTTTCTCAATAAGTACTTATGCTAGGGCTTTTATATTTGGAACATAATTACATCTAATACATGTCTTCATATTGTATGCTGAAGATTCTCCTTCTTTTTGGGGTAAAAGACGTGATTTTGGGTGGTTGAAGTTTTAGGGCAAGTTGGCCTTTACATTTATTTTTTTAATTTTTCTCAATAAGTATTTGTGCTACAGCTTTAATATTTGGAATGTAGTTACATCTTATATCTTTCTTCACATTGAATGCTGAAGATGCTGAGTGTGACCTTCTTTTTGCAGTAAAAAACATGATTTTGGGTGGTTAAAGTTTTAGGGCAAGTTGGCATTTTCATTTAATTTTTTATTTTTTTTCAATAAGTACTTGTGTTAGGGCTTTCATATTTGGAATATAATTACATATAATACCTTTCTTCACATTGTATGTTAAAGATGCTGAGTGTGACGTTTTGGGAATAAATAACATGATTTTTGTTTGATTTTAAGAATTTTAGATAAATTCATAATTTTTGGTTACATTCCTTTCTAATTGTGATCATTCATTTATCAAATATAATTCTTCAACATATCAAACGGGTTTTGCATGATGTCAAACATTTGGTAAACATTTTTTTAATATTTTGCTATTATTGGACTCGGTCAGTTTTAACATTTGCGTTTAGCTCAACGTTAAAGTTTCATAATTCAAATCACTTCATACTTCACACATTTGTTAAGGACCATCGTACAATTAGGTTAGATAACTCCATTGTATCCTAAATATGGAGTAATGGCCCTTGAATTACTTTTTGCCACAATGTTTTCTAGTTTTCTAGGTTATCCTTTCAATTATGGAGATTTTCTATGTTTTGACAAAATATGTTCAAAGTCATCTGCTGCAGAATTGCCATATGAGGGAAAGGGTTAATAGTACTTAAGTGCAATATAATGAAGTAGTGCTTTATGTGAACAAGCGGCATATAGTCGAGCGCGCTGTCCTCCGACAGCTCTTGTTAGAGGATCAAGTCACTGTGTTTCAACTATCTTTTGGGGTGTAAACATGGATGCAAGTGAATTTGGGAGGGTTTTGAGAAATTGACATAGCTTCTTCAAATGTTGTTAGGTCAACTTCTTCTTTCTTTAAAATGTTGCACACACTTCTTGTGTTTGTCGTTACGGTTGTATTGATAGTCGAAGCGGGTGACGATCAGACATATGGACATATAATATAATTACTGTATACCATAAATACATTTATCACATGACAATGCTTGTATCCGATGTAATATACCTATTACATATTTCTTTATATATGACACGTGTAATATAACATGACCGAATCTCTATTTGTGTATTCATCCGCGAATGTTTACAAAATGGCTGAGAACGTTTTTCCGGTAAACATAAACATCACGATTGATGGACGAGGTAAAAGGACCATTATCGGTCATAAAAATATATTTGTGTGTGATTAGTTAACAGTCTATTCAGTATTACATGTTGGGACTATTTTCTGACAGCGAAAAACCGATTTTTCTTTCTGTGTTTCGTCATGTGATAAAAATAATCTGACATTCGTTGTCATTTTATAAAGTGTTATTAAACTCGTCCAAGAAATGTGTTATTAAGCTCGCCAAAGGCTCGCTTTAAAACAAATTTCTTGAACTAGTTTAATAAAACTTTATATAAAATGACAACTCATGTCAGATCCTATATTTAGGGGATACTTCGCTCCATGGTAAATGACGCCTAAGGTTACGCAGAGACAAAAGAGCCGTTCAGCGAGAAAATCAACATTATGGACTCTGCGTTATGTATCGACTTAGATCAGCCTGAACAGTCCACGCAGGCTCATTCGGGCCGACACATTCCGTCTCTGAGGAATAGAGGTATAGAGTAAATATTCCTGAAACAGAAAATCCACTGTAAGTGAAAAGTCTCTGTCCGGATTAGCCTGCGCGGCATGCTTAGGCTGACCCGGGTCGATATTTTACGTAAAGACCACAATGTTGGTTTTCTCGCGGAACGCCTCATATGTCTCTTGGTTACGTGAACAGAAGTATACCTAGTTCTTGCCCCATTGACAAGATTGAGTGTTTATGATATCATGGATACCTTGATATCAATTAAATAAAGTGCCTTTAATATCTGGAAAAGGGCAATTACCAAACTAAATCAATTTTATGATCCACATGTTCATATTCTGAAATATATTTTCCACAAGATTTAGCAGACATGTTGCCCCTCGGTCATTAACGCAGTGCCACAGACAGTGCGTCTGTCTTATTTCGCGTGCATACTTCAATTAATACCCTATCCAATTTTTGACGAGGTTTATCTATTATTAGACGGGCACCATTACTTTAAAGGGAAATATTACTGATAAGCAAATTCCCGTTTTAAGAAATTGTATCATTTTTAGCTCTACTGGCCAAAGGCCAGAAGGGCTTATGTCGTGGCGATTTGTCCGTCGTCCGTGCGTGCGTCCGTGCGTCCGTAAACAATTTCTTGTTAACACGATACAGTCTTCACTTTTGATTGTATCTCAACCAAACTTATACAGTAGTTAGATATTCATGAGAGGTCGGTTTCTTTCGAAAACCAGCCAGATCTGCCCATGTATGACTAGATTATGGCCCTTGAAATGGTCAAAATTGCTATAAAAGAGCTTGTTAACACGATACAGTCTTCACTTTTGATTGTATCTCAACCAAACTTATACAGTAGTTAGATATCCATGAGAGCTCGGTTCCTTTCGAAAACCAGCCAGATCCGCCCATGTATGACTGGATTATGGCCCTTGAAATGGTCAAAATTGCTATAAAAGAGCTTGTTAACACGATACAGGCTTCACTTTTGATTGTATCTCAACCAAACTTATACAGTAGTTAGATATCCATGAGAGCTTGGTTCCTTTCGAAAACCAGCCAGATCCGCCCATGCAAGACTGGATTATGGCCCTTGAAATTGTCCAAATTGCTATAATTGAGCATGTGAACACAATAGAGGCTCCATTTACTATCTGATCTTCACCAAACTTAGATAGTAGTTAAATACTGATTAGAGCTTGGTTCCTTTTGAAAACCAGCCAGATCCGCCAATGCAAGACTGGATTATGGCCCATGAAATTGTAAAAATTACTATAATACAGCTTGTGAAAACAAAAGAGTCCCCATTTACTATCCGATCTTCACCATACATACATGCTCTGGATTAAAAATTACCAAAGAACCATACCAGTAGAGCATAGGCCCTCATGGGCCTCTTGTTCTTGAAATGCTACCGTTTGTCTACTTTTACATTATTTCTTCCCTGTATTTTAAAAGTTAGTGTAACATTTTCCATAAATAAAATTAATTTCATAAATATTAACTACCCTCAAGCAAGCTAAACCCTTTCTTGTTGCGTTGTTAGGTGTGTCTTAATTCAAATGTAATGTCATTGTTGCTGTACTACTGGACGAATCCCTACGTTCTACCAGGGACGTAGATAAGACTTATCTACGTCCCTGATTCTACCCAACCCGACATTGGCGTCGTTTCATTGATTATTTTAAAGTTGTATAGTAAATTGTTTTAACCGTTTCTAACGTACAACAATTCTGCAATAGAAGACATCTATGTAAAAATATGGAAACTCGCTTTAAGGTGGAATCATACCTTTGAAATAACGTCGTTTTGACGTCAAAACGTACGTTTTTTGCGACAATGACAGTGTTGTTAAAGAATTCACCATGGCTTTCTCGTTTGAAGTGGTATTTGGAAAGAGTTAACACCAGACCGAAGAAAATAAAATTACCTACGTAGTGATGTAATTTCCATACAAATGCAAAGACAATTAACGTAACATAAGGGGAGTAAAAATGAAACTTTCGCTAAAGTATTTTAACAGTAATTCAGTTATTTCAAATTTATTAAAAATTCGCCCGAGAGATTTTTTTTAAAAACTTCTATAATTTAGAACAACCTTTTGTCTACCATTTACTAAAGTTTCAAGTAAATCTATCGTGCAGATCTTTAGTAAATCGCAATTACGTTAAAGCTCTGTCACGCGACAAACCGTACACTGCGTAATTTAAATTGAAACGTACCCAGGGTTTTTCAAAATGAACTCGCGATTTTTCATAAAAATAATCAATTTTATTCTTTTACGAAAGTGATAAATTGTATCTATTACACTCCTTTAAATATTAAATATATTTTATATAAATTGACCTGTCTACTTTGCTGTTTATCTGTTAAATCATTTTTTCACATTCCATTTATTAGTAATAGTATTAGTCTCATACCGTCGCTTGCAGTTCAGATAGATTTTATTTCACTTATTCGAATACATGGAATTCGTCATTTACATACATACATTTACATAAACAAATTGATACGGGAACATCAAATACTAATTCGATATTACATGAAGTTTCATGATATTACATAACCCAACATTTCTGATACGAAATTAAAACAAGAGCATTGTCAGAATTATCATGGAAGAAATTGTTAATATATTTTATTATTACTTTCATATTTGTCACTCTAGGTATTTTGTGATGTATTTTCAGATAACAGTAAATACAGAATGCTTTTCTCTTAATCAGGCAAAAAGCAAGTTTCAGAACTTCAAAGATTATAACTGAACAGCATGCAAAGCTTTCTATCTATTCTATCCGTGATTATGCTTTTGTTATTTAAGGAAACACTTTATATGATAAAATATCGAGAATAACTATTTGACTTTCTTCCCTTTGGAAAACCTTATGTACAAGATTTTATGAAAGTTTTTACTTGATTGTATTCACACAGTTACGCAGTTCAATTCAACCTAGAGCTGTTTGAAAACAGGTGTTTATTGACAATATTTTCCTGTTTAGTTTTGGTAAATAAACCACTATTATTGTCTACATTCATATCCCATAGAGTGCTATCACATCGTTGTCTGCACTATGTAGTGAGCCTTCGATGTCATTGTACAGGTGTCTAGAAATTGTAGACAGTTTATAGTCGGGTAATGATACATTTTGTTTTATTATTGGAAGTGTGTTGACAACACAAGTAATTAGGTACGAACATGTGACCAAAGGTGTGATCTTCTACGGTGTTATGGCATTGTGATTTACTTAAAATCAACCCATGAAATTTGGGTTTAGGGTAAAAAACAATTCTCAAGACAAAACGAAGTACCGGTAGTTTTAAAATAACGGGGACATAAGGAGTAAAAAAAGAAAGATAGAAGAAGGGATAAGTGGCTGTGTTTCATTTCCAGTTCCACAATGCGCGTACCGGCGCACGTCAGCAGTATTACGGCATAGCGTTTTACTAAAAGTCCGCCCGATATATTTCCAACAAATTTGAGTAAATTGGAGAAATAATGGTGTTCTGAATTATAATGATTTCTTTTAAAAGAAATATCTATGGCATTATTTTGTTAGTAAATTAGACGTAAGGTAATAACTGTATTATTAGTCAGCGAGTTCCTTAAATAAACCAAGTTTTGCTTTAAAATTATTTAAGGAAAAGTTGTGAACTATATATCATGACGGAGTTTATATTATTCGCTTCAAATCGATGTCAATATAAGATGAGATAGTAATAGTCATTCCTTTAATCACACATAACTGCGCATCTGTGTAAACACAAATTACAATTTAATCAAAAACTTGACGCAAACGACAACAACATTATCACGGATAGAATACCAAGAAAGCTTTGCATGACAGATATAGACTCGAAATTCTCAAAATTGCATATTGAGAACAACATTTGTATACTGTTATCTCAAATACGATACAAAAAAACAAGGGTGACATATATTTGTGATAATTACATTTCATATATAGAACAACAGTTGAACAGGAAAGTTAACGAGGCAGTTTATACATATGACCAGAGACATATAAACATATGACAGATCCAAATATTATTTTGTTGTTTTTTTTGCTAAATTATTTACGACCGTGATTACTTTAATTCTTTAAATAGAAACACATATATACTACCTACCATTATTTCTTTAGGGGATAGCTTAAATTAAGAATGAAATTGATAGTTATAAGGAAAAAATCAGTACTCATTTTAATTACCCTGGATGCGTCTCAATTTTTAATTCCGCAGTGAACGTTACGACGCACACAAGAGGCTTAACGCCATTGTGATTTATTAAAAATCGACACGATAGATTTGCTTGAAAGTTTGGCAAATGGTAGATGAATAGGTGTTCTATGTTATATTTGATTAAAAAAAAAATCTCTCGGGCGAATTTTGAATAAATTAGAAATAATCAAATTACTGTTAAAATATTCTAGCGAAAATTTCTACTTTAAGTCGCTTTATGTTACGTTAATTGTCATGACAGATGTATATAATTGATATTATCATACAGGTTATTGTATTCTCTTCAGTTTTAAGTTCATTTTATCCGAATCCAAATTGAAATGAGGAAGAAATGGTGATTTCTTTAACAACACTGTCATTGTCGCAAAAACGTACGTTTTGACGTCAAAAACGACGTTATTTCAAAGGTATGATTCCACCTTAAATGAAAGTTTACTGTTTGAAAAGAATAAAGTTGCAAATAATGTGGCAAAAGTAGGAAATGCTCGTTTTAACAATTTCTTCTTTTGTCACAATGCCATCAACAGTCGTCTGCTGCAGAGGCGTCTGAAAGTGTCTGTGAAAGGGTTATTGCAAATTGCAATCACCGTTACACTGAGTTGTGCCGCAATAGCTCTGCCGGTAAGGAGAAAGGGCTATACAAGGTCAATGTGACAAGCATTATAAGTCTTCCACCAATGGGCTAAATAGTGTATGTGGGAAGGTAGCCAATTGCACAGGAAGCACGTGCTATGTGAATGGTCGACGTGTTATAACTGAAATAACATTTAGAAAACAGTGTTAATTCATAATCAATCAATCAATTCATACTCTGAGTCTGATGCTGAGGCTGTTCAAATAGCTATAAATAGTTGGAAATGTTGCCCGTGTACATATATATCTTCTTGTGTATGTAACACATCTGCAGCAGACGACTTGACAAAAGTGTGGTTATTATTTATAAATTAAAATCCGACTGTTGAATCGAGTTAACAACATTGCTACTAAAGCAGCTATTTCTCATTTTCCTAAATTATTTTTAAAAAAAGTTACGTCAGCTTGCGCTAGAAAATAGCTGTGATTTGAAATTTACTTGGTTTTCGGGGGGGAAATCCAGAAACAAACTGGGTTTTCGGGAGGAAATCCAGGAGCATACTGGGTTTCCGCTAAAGCTTCCTGAAACATAATGGGTTTTCGCGAAAGAAGTCCTGAAACATATTGGGTTTTCGAGAAAGAAATTCTGAAATAAACGGGGTTTGCGCTAAAGCTTCCTGAAATAAACTGGGTTTTCGCAAAAAGAAATACTGAAACTTTCTGGTCTTTTCGCGAAAGAAATCCTGAAACATACTGGGTTTTCGTAAAAGAAATCCTGAAATATACTTGGTTTTCGCGAAAGAAATCCTGAAATATACTGGGTTTTCGCGAAAGAAATCCTGAAATATATTGGGTTTTCGCGAAAGAAATCCTGAAACATACTGGGTTTTCGCGAAAGCTTCCTGAAACATACTGGGTTTTCACGAAAGAAATCCTTTTATATACGAGGTTCTGAAGCGTAATTGGATTATGCGAAACTGTTTGCTGCTTCAATGACTATTGAGTTTCATGCGATCTTTATAATAGCCGTTTGTGTATTACTGACTGACTTCTTGATACGTACCACTCACCCGTTCAGCATATTGTTCCGTAAGCTAATGGGATGCAAGAATTCACCTCTAGCCAGACATGATGCGCACTAACTAACCCTTTTCCCAACTATAGACGCATTTTGAAGCATTTACATTCACTTTTGACAACAGTATTGCAAATATATGAGACATATTGTTGTCAACGCTATTCAAGATGTGCCGTATGTTTGTCTCTATGTTTTCAAAGTCGTCTGCTGTCGACTGGTTGTATGTGGGGGAAACGAATAACAGAAAGCAACAAACAATGCTCATAATGAGAAGGTTTTCCTTTTGTCACAATGTTTTCAACTTTATTCATTAATCATATAGATCTGTATCTACACTGTTCACATATTACTTACATAAACTTGGTAGAAGCTACTGTAAACAACTTGTGTTGATTCTCTAATATGAGGGAGCAGATGTACAGCTTGATCTGAATATACACTGTTTGCCATATTATTTACATAAACTTGTAAGAAGCTACTGTAAACAACTTGTGTTTATTCTTTAATATGAGGGAGCAGATGTACAGCTTGATCTGTATCTACACTGTTCACATATTATTTACATAAACTTGGTAGAAGCTACTGTAAACAACTTGTGTTTATTCTTTAATATGAGGGAGCAGATGTACAGCTTGATCTGTATCTACACTGTTCACATATTACTTACATAAACTTGGTAGAAGCTACTGTAAACAACTTGTGTTGATTCTCTAATATGAGGGAGCAGATGTACAGCTTGATCTGTATCTACACTGTTCACATATTACTTACATAAACTTGTAAGAAGCTACTGTAAACAACTTGTGTTTATTCTTTAATATGAGGGAGCAGATGTACAGCTTGATCTGTATCTACACTGTTCACATATTACTTACATAAACTTGTAAGAAGCTACTGTAAACAACTTGTGTTTATTCTTTAATATGACGGAGCAGATGTACAGCTTGATCTGTATCTACACTGTTCACATATTATTTACATAAACTTGTAAGAAGCTACTGTAAACAACTTGTGTTTATTCTTTAATATGACGGAGCAGATGTACAGCTTGATCTGTATCTACACTGTTCACATATTACTTACATAAACTTGTAAGAAGCTACTGTAAACAACTTGTGTTTATTCTTTAATATGAGGGAGCAGATGTACAGCTTGATCTGTATCTACACTGTTCACATATTACTTACATAAACTTGTAAGAAGCTACTGTAAACAACTTGTGTTTATTCTTTAATATGAGGGAGCAGATGTACAGCTTGATCTGTATCTACACTGTTCACATATTATTTACATAAACTTGTAAGAAGCTACTGTAAACAACTTGTGTTTATTCTTTAATATGACGGAGCAGATGTACAGCTTGATCTGTATCTACACTGTTCACATATTATTTACATAAACTTGTAAGAAGCTACTGTAAACAACTTGTGTTTATTCTTTAATATGACGGAGCAGATGTACAGCTTGATCTGTATCTACACTGTTCACATATTACTTACATAAACTTGTAAGAAGCTACTGTAAACAACTTGTGTTTATTCTTTAATATGAGGGAGCAGATGTACAGCTTGATCTGTATCTACACTGTTCACATATTATTTACATAAACTTGTAAGAAGCTACTGTAAACAACTTGTGTTTATTCTTTAATATGAGGGAGCAGATGTACAGCTTGATCTGTATCTACACTGTTCACATATTACTTACATAAACTTGGTAGAAGCTACTGTAAACAACTTGTGTTTATTCTTTAATATGAGGGAGCAGATGTACAGCTTGATCTGTATCTACACTGTTCACATATTACTTACATAAACTTGTAAGAAGCTACTGTAAACAACTTGTGTTTATTCTTTAATATGAGGGAGCAGATGTACAGCTTGATCTGTATCTACACTGTTCACATATTATTTACATAAACTTGTAAGAAGCTACTGTAAACAACTTGTGTTTATTCTTTAATATGACGGAGCAGATGTACAGCTTGATCTGTATCTACACTGTTCACATATTATTTACATAAACTTGTAAGAAGCTACTGTAAACAACTTGTGTTTATTCTTTAATATGACGGAGCAGATGTACAGCTTGATCTGTATCTACACTGTTCACATATTACTTACATAAACTTGTAAGAAGCTACTGTAAACAACTTGTGTTTATTCTTTAATATGAGGGAGCAGATGTACAGCTTGATCTGTATCTACACTGTTCACATATTATTTACATAAACTTGGTAGAAGCTACTGTAAACAACTTGTGTTTATTCTTTAATATGACGGAGCAGATGTACAGCTTGATCTGTATCTACACTGTTCACATATTACTTACATAAACTTGTAAGAAGCTACTGTAAACAACTTGTGTTTATTCTTTAATATGAGGGAGCAGATGTACAGCTTGATCTGTATCTACACTGTTCACATATTACTTACATAAACTTGGTAGAAGCTACTGTAAACAACTTGTGTTTATTCTTTAATATGAGGGAGCAGATGTACAGCTTGATCTGTATCTACACTGTTCACATATTATTTACATAAACTTGTAAGAAGCTACTGTAAACAACTTGTGTTTATTCTTTAATATGAGGGAGCAGATGTACAGCTTGATCTGTATCTACACTGTTCACATATTATTTACATAAACTTGTAAGAAGCTACTGTAAACAACTTGTGTTTATTCTTTAATATGAGGGAGCAGATGTACAGCTTGATCTGTATCTACACTGTTCACATATTATTTACATAAACTTGTAAGAAGCTACTGTAAACAACTTGTGTTTATTCTTTAATATGAGGGAGCAGATGTACAGCTTGATCTGTATCTACACTGTTCACATATTATTTACATAAACTTGTAAGAAGCTACTGTAAACAACTTGTGTTTATTCTTTAATATGAGGGAGCAGATGTACAGCTTGATCTGTATCTACACTGTTCACATATTACTTACATAAACTTGTAAGAAGCTACTGTAAACAACTTGTGTTTATTCTTTAATATGAGGGAGCAGATGTACAGCTTGATCTGTATCTACACTGTTCACATATTACTTACATAAACTTGTAAGAAGCTACTGTAAACAACTTGTGTTTATTCTTTAATATGAGGGAGCAGATGTACAGCTTGATCTGTATCTACACTGTTCACATATTACTTACATAAACTTGGTAGAAGCTACTGTAAACAACTTGTGTTTATTCTTTAATATGAGGGAGCAGATGTACAGCTTGATCTGTATCTACACTGTTCACATATTACTTACATAAACTTGTAAGAAGCTACTGTAAACAACTTGTGTTTATTCTTTAATATGACGTAGCAGACGTACAGCTTGATCTGTATCTACACTGTTCACATATTATTTACATAAACTTGTAAGAAGCTACTGTAAACAACTTGTGTTTATTCTTTAATATGAGGGAGCAGATGTACAGCTTGATCTGTATCTACACTGTTCACATATTATTTACATAAACTTGGTAGAAGCTACTGTAAACAACTTGTGTTTATTCTCTAATATGACGTAGCAGATGTACAGCTTGATCTGAATATACACTGTTTGCCATATTGTTGCATGTATGTTTTCAAAGTCGTCTGCTGTCGACTTGTCGTATGTGGGACAAAGAGTAACAGAAAGCAACAAACAATGCTCATAATGAGAAGGTTTTCCTTTTTCCACAATGTTTTCAACTATATTCATTAAATAATACTTTCAATAATTGAGGTTATCTTTATTTGGAATTAGTTTTAGTTTTATTGGGGTTTTACGCCGCTTTCAACATTATTTCAGTTATATCACGGCGACAGTTCACTTATTAATGATCCCTGGGTAAACAAACCAGTACTAGGCTAGAAGATGTGCCTTGCACATGAGCACTCCACCATGACCGTAGTGCCGCGACTGGGGATCGAACCCGGGACACCCGGTTTCAAATCCCCGACGCTAACCACTCAACCACAGCGGATTTATATGGACTTAGATGGTACATATTTGTTTTATGTGGGAAATAGTTCATGGTTTTTTTCCTTGGAGATAGAAGGCTCAATGGTATTTAAAACTGTACTGGAATGTATTCTATCACGATAAACAGCCCCGGAACGAAGTCCGCGCTATATATTTACGGCTCGTTAAAAATGCAAATACAGTCCATTTCACATTCCCCCCATTGTGTGCATTATTGTTTGGCGCTACAACCAAATATAAACACATTGATAACATATGTATATACGTTTCTTTGGAAATGCGCCATCGTAATGGTCTTGTGGCTTAAAGAGACAGATTTATGATTGATTCTTTTAGACATTTTGGTCGAGTTTTAAATAATGAATAGTCATGGTATTGTTTTCAGTGCAATACGAACTACTCAGTTGTCGCGTTAATCCTTGATTTAACGCAACCAAACGGTAGTACCAATATCTTATTGCAAGGTATCTTTATGCCTTTCTGGCATCAAATCAATGACAGTAGTCCCTGGAAGTTCTGAAATACGATATTTATTGTTTGTTGAATACAAAACAACACTCATCACCCTACCTGTAACCTTTTCAAACTTTCAATGAAACTGCAGCAGACGAAAATATCCAGGCACAAAGATGGAAAATCTTTCTTAATACTCTATCAATATCGAATGGAGTTGGAACCATTGTGACACAAGATGATGAAGCTCAATATTATAAACTTCTTCCTTTGCTACGATATTTTTAAAAGTCGTCTACAAAAACGGATTGTCAATTAAGTATTTTTTTCTGTTAACGCTTTCCCACATGCAAACTCATTTTAACGTATCTGCTGTGAGAAGGCTTGAAGTTCTGAAATACGATATTTATTGTTTGTTGAATACAAAACAATAACTCGACTCATCACTCTACCTGTAACCTTTTCAAACTGTGAATGAAATTGCAGCAGGCACAAAGATGGAAAACCTTTCTTAATAATCTATCCAGGTCGAATGGAGTAGGAACCATTGTGACACAAGATGATGAAGCTCACTATTATAAACTACTTCCTTTGCTACGATATTTTTAAAAGTCGTCTACAGCAGATACGTTAAAATGCGTCTGCATGTGGGAAAGCTTTAACCCTTTCCCTCATACGACAATTCTGCAGCAGACAACTTTGAACGTATTTTGTCAAAAAATAGAAAATGGACAACCTATGACTTAAAGTGGAAAATATTGTGGCAAAAGGAGAAATTGCTCGTTTAGTGCAATTTCTTCTTTTGTCACTATGTTTTCAAAAAACCGTCTGCTGCAGAGGCGTCAGAAAGCGTCTTTATGAGGGAAAAGGTTAAGAGGAAAAGAATATTTAATTGACAATCCGTTACTAGTTATACAAACGTTTTTTCCCCATAGAAACGGTGGATCTATTGACTGTCTCCACAATGCAGACCGTCATCGCGTTCATTATCGTTAGCTAACGCTACTGAATTACCAATCCAAATAAAATTATTGTAATTTTGTCGATCGATGTACTGCTACTCCTTGCTAGCGTCAATTGTAATTGAACGCATTGTCTAGTTTACTGCTGTAGATAACAGACTTCATTAGGACAACGGAATCCGGCAATTGCTAAGAGACATACCAAGATTGATGCCGCTTCTGTGGAGTAGTGGTAGAGCGTCCGCTTCGGGTGCCTGAGGTCGTGGGTTCGATCCCTTGGCCGGGTCGTTCCAAAGACTTGAAAAATAGTAGTACATGAAACGGATTTCCAACGTTGGCGCTCAGAGTTATGGGGGTGTTAGCATTACGACTGACTCGCCGGTGTTAGTATAACTGGACCAGTCGCACTGGGAACTTACCCAGGAAAAGCCGTGATGTAAATGAAAAGTTAGTAAAAGTGGCGTTCAGCACCATTCAAACTAAAACAAGATTGGTTTATTCCACCGCATGTTCTCACCAAGGCATTCCTTTTGCTATGAACTTATAAGCAATGATGCTGCTTAGGACACGCATGGAATGTGATATATTTTGTATATGAGCCCGTTTGTTCGAAATATACAAGTTAGTTATGGTGTAGATCAGTATATACAGTGTTCACATATTACTTGCATAAACTTGTTAGAAGCTTCTATAAACAACTTGTTTTTATTGTCTAATATGACGGAGCAGATGTAAAAGAAATGTCAACTTGTATCTTTTCCGATGAAAATATAATAATAGTGGATCATATAATGAAGAGCGAACGAAATCCCGTTGCAATAAGAAACTTATTTTGGACTAAAAACATCCATTGCAAATGTAAACATTTTTATGAAATACGGGCGACGCGGGCATTCAGGGGTTGTGAGTTCAAATTCCGGCTCGGCCAACTTACTTTCCGACGATTGACAAAAGTCAATGCGACATGCGTCATTCCTCTTCCACCAATGGGCTAAACTATGTGGAAAGGCAGCCAGTTGCTTAAGGAAGATTGTTGTGTGGAGTACTGGTGTGAGAAAATCAGGAAATACATGAGCACGTGAACTGGCCGCCGTGATATAACTGAGAAATTGTTAAAACGGCGTTAAACCCCGATCAATTTATCAATGAAATACGGAATCCTATGTTGCAGTTGCGAAACGCCGCTTTGTGTTTTCCTACCAGGCGCATGGGTAATGATGGTGTCTCGTTAGAAAAAGGTCAATTTCCAAACGCTCCGAGTAGCAAAATACAATGGTGCCTAACGCTACTGCAATATATTTTCACTTTTAATATATACCTATTCAAAATGTTATGACAGAAAAAAGACAAATTAAACAAATTAAATCTTATTTTGCGATAGCGATAAGCCGCTTTGTAAATTACTACGAGGCACGTTGAAAATGATATCACGCGAGACCGAAAGTCAATTTGCCCCGCTCAGGATTAGCAAAAAACAATGCTGCGTTCAGCTACAGTGACATTCTTTTCCATTTACTATATACCTATTATCACTTTAATGATAAAAAAGACCCGACAAATTATACAAATCAAGTTTATGTTGCGGAAGCGATACACTGCTTTGTATGTTACTACGAGGCACGTTAGAAATGATATCTCGCGAGACCTAATATCAATTTTCGCACGCTCCAAGTAGGACAATACAATGCTGCGTGAAGCTACAGTGACATTCTTTGCCATTTACTATGTACCTATAATTAATTTTATGACAGAGAAAAACGACAAATTATACATATTCAAATGTTTTCAATATTGAAATAATTACAATTCATTTACGTCACCTTACCATATTTGGTACCGTATTGTACCGGAAAATGTACAGGTATGTAACAAATGACGAGTTTTTTTAATATCAAGCTCTAATGTGTGTCGAAATGATATTTCTGGAAATACACGTTTTGGTTTTGCCTACATTTTGTAAGCTGGATTAACGCAGACATGTATGTCAGTCATAAACAACATTTAAGTCATTGGATATACCTAGTCTTACACAAACCAAGTCGTAAGTATATTGTATGCCAATTCATGGCTTAGTATTCCAGGAATTTAACGCATTGGTACGACATAAGCTTGTAATTTAATAATGTGTTAAATGGATTATTTACTCAGATACGTTTGTATGTCAATCATAAACAACATTATAGAAACCGTATACAACACTTGGCGTTCTACAGGACTTTTAATAAATCCTAGATAGTCTACATCAGAGTTGGATATTTATGCTCCTGTAATACAACCGTATCGTAATGATAATGGAAGTAGATAACGATTTGGCCGCGAATCCAAACCGTTTGATCCAAATGGAACGCTTTTGTAAAAAATCTTTGACTAAGTTCAATACAATGCAGATTCAGATTAGATTCAGATCAGATACACAAGCTGATCTGAATCTACAGTGATCACAGGGGCATAACGGTTGGTATTCGTAGAACACTACTCAAACAGGTGCTTCTACGTCTAGTTACAAGGTACGGATACGCTTGTGGTGTTACGTGATAGAGCGTCGGGTGCGGGAGGTCGCGGGTTCGATCCCCGGTTGGGTTATACCAAATATTTGAAAAATAGTAGTAATGGCGCTTTAGGTTGCGGGTTTAGCAGGACATTCCGACTGACTTGCAAGTGTCAGGATAAATGGATCAGTTGTACTGGTGACTTACCCAGAACACACCGTGATATAACGGAAAAGTTGTTGAAAGTGGCGTAAAACACCAGACAATCAAATCAAATCAAATGGGTGCTACTACGTCTGCTTAAAAGGTACGGATACGCCTGTGGAAGACAGTAGTGCAGTGATAGAGCGTCGGTCCCTCGTACCAAAGGTCCCTGATTCACATTCAGTGGTGAGAGCGGGTTCTGCCATCTTTGGTTTTTTCCTCACAATTGGCACGGGTATTTGATTTGAAAGTCTTCATTAATTAAGCAGACATTGAATACAGGCCCATGTGTTAGATATGTGACCATTTTTACATGTATGTTGGCACTGAAGGATCTGTTGAAATTGTGCTAGAGAAACGTCACCGTCCACATAGGTAACAAGACTACTTACAGTCTAGTACGCGGCGTTCTATAGTAAATTAGTGAGATTAGCGTGAACCAACATTGGCGACTTATAGACTGGACGACGACCAACAGATGTACAAGGTCGCCGACAAACGTGATCAAAATGCAAGAATAATTCCGAAAAATAATTAAAAACTTGAAAAAGGCCGCGCTCTTACCGCGACCTGTGCGATCATAACGCGTTCTCACACCGTGCCCGCGTTTCTATTGAGATATATGGGCTTGACAACGGCGAACCCGCGGCGCTCTAACCACGCTCATGGGTTTCTTACTACGCGTATTGTGCGCGTATCGCGACTGCACGGCGAACTCACGGGGTTTCTATAACGGCGAGTATATAAGCTGGTCAGATTTTCTGAAATGTCTGATTTATGAACTTTGAAACGCCAGCTTTTACAACAGGTCCCACATGAAAAGCACGATCGCCATAGAAGCATAGTAAAACCTTGAGAAACCCGCCATGGTCGTATTAAGAACTCAATAAACGCAGCGGAAACCCCTTAGAACGAAATAGACGTACTGGGAGCGCCATGAGGACGTGATGCAATCGCGCAACAGAGGTGAAATAATCGTTACATCGCCCTGACAACGCCATAAGGACTCCGAACGTGTGATGGGGTCGTAGCATGAAGTCGCCGTTGCCAATGTTACCATTGTCGCAGCGTCTTTTCCACGCGTGTACTGCACGTGTACTACGTGTTACGACGCTTGTCTAACGACCGTTGCGACCCCATCGCGTTCTCATCGCGTTCCTGGTCAGATCGTCGAACCTTGGCAATTGTTTTGAACATGCTTAAAATAAACGCCGTGACTCGGCGGTCATTTGCGACCACAGCAAGATGTCTGACGTTTCCACCACGCTTATGGCGACCTTGGCGTGCTCTGGTCCCATTTTCCGTCGCCTTAGCAGCGCAGTAAGGACGTCACCCCGGTATGGCGGGGGTATTACTGTGTAGTCTGGTACCTCGACGTTCATTACTGTACATATTAAATGCGTAAGTCTGGCATGAGTGTGGTACCCCGTGTACTGTAGGAAATTAATACAAATACAAATTGAATAGTTTAAACTCTTCAGCAGCCATATTCACCTTTGAAACAAGATACTGAAGTAAACTGCTTTTTAAAATGATTGGTACACATCAAAGGTTGTCTCTTTAGCGAGTTGCTTGTTCGCCATAAACATAGGGCGCCGCCAGTATTGACTCATGCCTGACCCGTTAATGTAATGGTGTGGACAGGTCACTTCAGACTAGACCCCTTATTTCCTCTCGGGGCACCGATAAATTATTCAAAAAACGAACATTATGTGCAGACTGATTAATAGATATGTATGATTTATTCATACTAATTATTCATCATCGGATTAATATTTCCATAATCGGAAGGGTCATCTACGAAACAAATTGCATTAATTGATTAGTCAATAGATTATAAAACGTCGGGATTAGTTTTGTTTTGTTTAATCTGATACACGACGTCAAGATTCAAGATTCAATACTTTATTGACTTTTTTTCGGCAAAGCATTTTGCCTTCGGCCATTTACAAATTATATCAATATGGCAAACATATTAACATAGAAAAACATATAACATATATACATAAAACATATAAACACATTTTTCTTTACAAACATAACAAAAGATACCTACATTCAAGCATATTGTATATATCATGTACATTCATTTTGCATAACAGACAATTCTTCATTTCTTAGGTTCATTGAAAAACAGTATGTATGTCATGACCCAACAGTGGTGTCTAGATTGATTACCTCCTCTTACATATCGTTATAGCAGATATAGTAAATATACAACTGATTTTCGTAAACTCGACAGTGGACCATAACAACCTGATATTTTTAATCAATTAATGAATTAAACTTCGTTAAGAGATTGAAAGGTTAACCGGTTGGTCTACAAAACCGTTGTCTTTTAGCCTTTTAAAGGTTACGCCCCTATTATTGGTGTATGCCTTTTTCCTATAATGTTATGGTAGGGACATGTAACTCCAGAATACGGTTTGTTTAAAGCATAGATTGCAACATGACACTATTAATTGAAGCAATGTGTTGGCGTATGTCCGGCAATAGAACGACACCATGCGGCCGTACTTACGTTAACGCTTTGGTAAAAACAGTGCAACTCTCTCTCTCTCTCTCTCAACTGAAATTACAAATTTAATCAAGTTTATAAACATTATGATCAAGTTTCCTATTTATATCATGTTTTCCAAAAAGCATTTGTTTGCAGATGCATGAAATGCTTCTACATGTGCAAAATAGTTCATATAGTTCAACTGCCTTTTTTACGATATATTTCAGCAAGGAATGGGCCTTCTTCATTGTGCGACACAGAACAATCATATTCACGTCATGAATTTCATCTTCGAGTCCTTAGAAAACATCGACATCAACTGCACGGAAAAGGTAAGTCATTCTAGTTTAACCCTTTTCCCTCATACGACAATTCTGCAGCAGACGACTTTGAACATATTTTGACAAAAAATAGAAATTCTCTATAATTGAATGGATAACCTATGACTAAAGGTGGGAAGAATTGTGGCAAAAGGAGAAATTGCTCGTTTTGAGCAATTTCTTCTTTTGTCACTATGTTTTCAAAAGGCCGTCTGCTGCAGATGCGTCAGAAAGCGTTTATATGAGGGAAAGGGTTAAGACGACACTATATACGAGACTGATTAAATTATATGGGTCACTCGGAGCTCCGAACTTTCAGGCAAGCGTATTTATATGGGGGTTCAAAGTACCTTATAACCAAATACATCCGAGACTGAAAATATGCTAAATAGTGCATAAGAAAATCCGTGTTTGACATGAAATACGACAATTCTGCAGCAGACGACTTTGAACATATTTTGTCAAAAAATAGAAAATCTCCATAATTCAATGGATAACCTATGACTAAAAGTGGAAATCATCTCAAAAGGAGAAATTGCTCTATTTCAAAAAGCCGTCTGCTGCAGAGGCGTCAGAAAGCGTCTATATGAGGGAAAGGGTTAACCTCTTGACATTGGACGGGTAATATTGTTCTAGACATTACAATCAACCCATTTCCCATATACACAAATCTGCAGCAGACGACTTTAAATTGAAAAAAAATCTTGACAAATATATGGATGTTTCCTATAAATGAAAGTATAATTATTGAAAAGAGATGAAAACGTTGAGGCAAAAGGGGGCAAGGAATTGCTCTTTGTGAGCAGTTTCTCAATTTGCCAATATGTGTTTAAAAGTCGTGTGCTGCAGTTTTCTAAATATTCGTCTGCTGGTGGGAGAGAGTCAATGCCAAGGACGCCGTTTTCCTCTAGTTCCCCCTCTTCTACATTCACTTTATACACAAAGAGAACATTCCTACTACAATGCTCTAGTTTTGTGGAAGTGTCCTGTATAGTTTAGTCGACAATAGACTATGATTAGACATGTGTTAGATGTCATTGTCATAATAATTGGTTTGAGTTATATCAAAGGAGACCTATTGTGCGGATAATGTAAACGGAAATGACGATGAACAAAGGGTCAATCAAGCAAACGGAACATCTTCAATGAGTAATCATAATCATATCTAGTCATAGCCGTTGAAGCTTCAATCAATAATGGTATAAGTTGTACAATACACGCACGTATAATTTTCGTCCGCAATTTCACGATCGAGCACCAAAGTCTTGCCTTCGTGAAATATTTACGTTTAAAAATTTAAGCCACATTCGTAATATGTTGGGACCGCCTCGTTGCTGTAGCGGTAGAGTGTCCGCCTTGAGTGCTGGATGTCGCGGGTTCGATCCCCGGGGTTAGCATTACGACTGAATGGCTGGTATCAGGATAAAGGGACCAGTAGTGCTGGTAACTTACCTAGGAAACGCTGTTGAAATAACTGAACACTTATTGGAAACGGCGTAAAGCATCAAACAACAAATCAATATGGTTGGTGTTTTTTTCCCTGAAATATGTTCCTGTACATAACTGAGTGGTTACGAGTGAAGCGAAAGTGCACATGTGTGATTAGCTATTGACAGCCATGGGTGCATGCACATTTATTCGATCGCTGCAACATACAAGCAAAGCCAATATTTCTGGAATAAAGTAACTCATGAAAAATATACTTATGACCAATACCAGATACGTATGGTTTTTTTCACAGCAAAGAAGTTCTATAGTTTGGTAAAACAATTCCACGAATTTATCCTTTTCTGACAATTTCATCATTTTTGACCCCGATCCCATGGAAACAAACATACGTTCAGATTGTATAGGAAAACAGTCTGATATACAGTTAAGCTAGATAGATTTGTCCACTTCAATCAAATACTACTTTTTTTTATATAGAAAAACAAAGGGTTTAATATAGGTAGTTATTATTTCAAAATGTGGATATCATTGGCATTTGCCAGTCGATCAGTTACATATTACAATATTCTGAAAGACACTTTTTCTTGTTGATACTTACTTGACAAAATCTTATATCTTCATCAGACGCTTATAGGTATAAATAACTAATTCATATAAGACACTTATAATCGAATATATGCCTGTTTTGAAAAAGTAAATGCTAGTTGAAGCCATGTTCTCTAAATGCGTCAACATTTCGTTGTTCTCAACATTAGGTCTGGTAGCCATTGTAACATTTCTCGGGAAAACAGAAAGTGTTTATATTGTTTTCAAAATGTAGTCATGACAGTGTGAATATCATGGTTTTTTCCAGCAAAGTTTCACGAAATCAGACATTTCTTTTTCACCTTATATAAAACTGGTACTAGCATTACCATAATTACTGTATAATACTTCGTTCGTAAAAGGAAAATTAGCACACTACGTCTACATGCTGTTGATAAGGTGTTGGGGTATTATTTCAAAATCTTATAAATGTATTAATGTCATGTAATGTATTATGGGTATAATAATAATAATACTAATAGTATCTTTATTTTTTTAAGGTAACATCTAAGACACATACAGAAAATTTAACAATGGCTATACATATCTTATTTTCATATGGCCTTCAATAATATAACACACACAAACATTACATTTAACAACATGCAAATTTCAATGATAAATGATGGCATGAAGTACAAATAGAATTAATTTTCAATCATGTAAAGACAGACATTCCAACTACTCCAAACACAGTTCTTAACATAATAACAGCAAGTAATCAAGATAGTGTTAGTATGGAACCTTTTCCAGAAGGTATTTCTTATAATTTCGTTTGAATGATACAATAGACCTAAGAAGATGTGGCCTAAGAAGTCCTCGAAATACATGGCGTCATTCAACTAACATACATATGGGTATATATATATATATATATATATATATATATAGCACAAACGTTTTCGAAATTGAATCCGGGATAACAAAGCAAAACATTTCCAATATGTCACCTAATTTGTCTGGAAGCAGACACGAGAATTGGAACGCTGTAATAAAAGTGACATTTAATATCCCACCATTGTCATATTTATAATCGAGTTCTAGAGTGACTTTGTGCTTTATTTACTGATAACCTTTCTCCTCATGAGAAAACTAATTTAACCCTTTCCCTAATATAGACGCTTTCTAACGACTCTATAGCAGAAGGGTTTTTAAAAATCATAATAAGCAATTCTTGCTTTTGGCACAATGCTTATAACTCTATTCAATTGATGTGTATCCATTTACAGAGATTTTGCATGGTTGTGCCGAGATGTTTCAAAGTCGTCTGCTGCAGATTTGTTGTATTTAGGGAAAAGGTTAACCCTTTCCCTCATATAGACGCTTTCTGACGCCTCTGCATTGATTGATTGATTGATTGATTGATTGATTGATTGGGGTTAAACGCCGTTTTTAACAATTTCTCAGTCTATCACGGCGGCCAGTTCACCTACTCATGTTTCCTGGTTTTCGCACACCAGTACTCCACACAACAATCTTCCCAAGCAACTGGCTGCTTTTCCACATAGACTTAGCCCATTGGTGGAAGACAAATGACGCATGTCGCAATGACTTTTGTCAAACGTCGGAAAGAAAATTGGCCGATTCGAACTCACAACCCCTGGATTGACAGCCCGCGTCGTTACCGACTGAGCTACCGGGACTCGACTATGCCTCTGCAGCAGATAGCCTTTTGAAAACATAGTGAAAAAAGAAGAAATTGCTAAAAACGAGCAATTTCTCCTTTTGCCACAATGTTTTCCACTTTTAGTCATAGGTTATCCATTGAATTATAGAGATTGTCTAATGTTTGACAAAATATGTTCAAAGTCGTCAGATTTGTTGTTCTCGGGGAAAGATTAAGGGTAGTTCTAACAATGGGTCCTGCAGCGGCCGTCTAATCCAGAGGTACCTGGTCCAAATAATGTATAAACATATAAACATTTTGCATTTTTCATACTTCCTCGGTGCGGGTATGGTTTATCACCCAGGCAGCAGCCGGTGGTATTGCTTAACCCTTTCCACACATACAATTGCTTGGGAAGATTGTTGTGTGGAGTACTGGTGCGAGAAAACCAGAAAATGCATGAGTGGGTGAACTGGCCGCCGTGATATAACTGAGAAATTGTTAAAAATGGGGTTAAACCCCAATCAATCAATCCCCATATACAAAACAATCTGAAGCAGACAACTTTGATTTGTTTAAAGATAATTGAAACTTTAAGCACGAAGAACAATTATTTAATAACGTTGAAAACATTGTAGCAAAATATTTTCAAAAAACGTCTGCTGCAGAGTCGTTTGAAAGCGTATGTAAGTGGGAAATTGTTGATATACTGTAATCTCTAATATCGCAACCGATCTAAAACATATAAAATGAAAAACACCTCTAATAGATACTCGAGATACAGAGGATTGGTTTAGTAACACAGAGCGTCTATGTGGTGTTTCCATATTGCTCCTTTAGTTGTGTGTGTTGTTATTTGGGTTTGTATCAAGTGGCAAAATACACAGTCAATGCTTCATTAGCCATCTAATGTAATTTAATTTAGTAGATTTGTACTTCAATGCATGATACCAAGAGACAAAAGACATGCACTATGCTTAATTAATTGTAAGCTGGTTTAAATATCTATATAAAGAATGGATAATCACATGTTTCATTTGTTATTTAATTTAATGTTATTTGGTTGTACTTTTGTAATCTTTTTAAGAATGGCAAAAGACAAAGTATATGTAAACAAAATCCATGTGTAATTTAATTGAATGTAAATGGGTTTATTTTTACTTTTATTTAGAATGATAAGACGGCCCTACACATAGCAGCCGAAGAGGGACATCTGGACGCTGTGATGCGATTAATAGATCTACGTGCTGATGTCAACAAACGTGATACTGTATGTCATTTTTGCGTTTACGTGATAAGAAATTTTAAGCGTCTGCTTTCACAATATCCAACACATGAACATTGGAAGTTAAAGTTGTGAAAATTGTGAGCAAAGAAGTGTTCATCATGTGTTTGCATGTTTTCTAATGTTAGCTTCTTAATTCTCACCTGAGCAAGAAGCGCTCAATGTCAATTATTGTGATCGCCCTTTGTCCGGCGTCCATTGTGCGTCTTCCGTTGTCCGTGTCCGTCACAATCTTCTCCTCTGCAACCAGTGTGTCATTTGTGGTGAAACTTCACAGGAATTTACCTAATGTGGTCATCTATCAAACTTATTCATGAAATTGAATTATATTTTGAACATTGTAAAATGTGGCATCAGAAGGAAGGAAATGCCAACACTTTAAAAAATATTTTTGAACAAAACGTACTCGCCCGATTTGTAAATAATTTGGCACAACTGTTCTTAAGATGATCATCTCCCAAGATTGTTGTTATAACTCCGATCCGTTGAAAAAGACATGGCTTTTAGGGGACAGGACTTGGTTTTCCTATAGGTATTCAGTAACAACTTGTAAAATACACGATTTGAAAATATCTCAGAAAATTTATCCTTGTTATTGAGATGGTTGAAATAATTCCCAACTTTTGTATTAAAAACATGGCCCTCGAGAGACCGAGCTTGATTTCCTTATATGTATATAGCCAGAGGCGTAGATAAGATTAGCGTAAGAACATTGAACACTATTAAAATTCAATAATAACAGATCTAGCGATGTCGGACAATCATTGTCCATTTTTTTTGGGGAATTGGTAAAGACAGATGGTTCTCAGTATATTAATGAAGAGAACCAATTTTGACTAATTCAAAATTCTCTATGGTGCTCCAAAAAGCGTCTGCACGTGGTACGGGATTGATTTCAAAGGTCGCTTGTCGTGTTCTATGACTCAATTATGATATTATATATATTTATCACATGAGAGTGTCAAAATCCCATTACATAAATGTCATATGACACTACTAGTTTGGTTTCCAGTTTTACGCTTAAGTCTTTGTTACAACGCGGAAACCAAACTATGAAAGTGACGTCAGGTCAGCGGTTTCACGTTTTAACGTTAGACACTTTAGCGCCAAAAAACGGAAAATTTCAGGTACATTTTTTCAAAATGCACGTCATATATCACTTTATGTGATAAATAGAATACCTCATTCGTGTTTATTCATTATCACGTTTAATAAACTCGTTAACGTATATTAATTAATTGTTCTAACATGTTGTTATCAGGACTGTTGCTCAGCAACCCATCTCGCGGCCAAGAGAGGGCACCACGAGGTCGTCAAACGACTGCTGATGGTTGGAGTCAATGTAGATGAAAGAGAAGGTGTAAGTTTTACTTTACGTGTACCATTGTTTTGGCTTTCTTTTACACTTCGTCAATTTAAAAGTTTATTTTATTTTTAAAAACGTTGTGAGAGAAAGAGAAATGATCAAGATTAGCGATTCTCCTCTATCGATAATGAGTTCAACTCTCTACCAAACTTTAATCAAACCTTGGCGTATCTTTAACATTCATTCATTCATATTTATTGGCAATCAGCAATATTTTTGCCTTTGGCCATTTATAAAATAATTATATGGCAAAGACAGACATAATACATTAATACATAAAATTACATACAAATACAAACAATTTAATGTTAATATACATTAAGAAACAGCAGTATCATCAAGGGTATTTTTTCTAATTGGCATAGCTTCCTTGATATATTTAGCAAGATTGTAGAGTTTCTTTTTGTTTGTTTGAGACATTATTGCTATGAACTTTTGTATTGAGGGCCATGTTACATTTCCTAAATATTTAGATCTAAGTGAACTGTATTTTAACAAACGTGGAAAAATACGTTAACTTTTTGAAATAAGACTAATTTAACATGTGTACATAAGTTCCTTTATTTGAATTGAAATAAACAGTTTTATTCAATTTTTTAAAAACAAAAATGGGTTGCTACACTGTATGCTAATGATCAAAATTAGGGATTCAAAATGTATATTATTTTACGTCTTGACACCCTTTTTGGCTATTTTGCGAACAATGCAAAGCAAGATCAGACTTCACGGATGCGCTGATTAATTTGGATCTACACTGGTGGCAAATGCCTAACGGTTGTTTTTTGCCCTGCGCCGCTCATTTCAAGTTACCCAGAAATTGCAATTCTCCCTAAATTATTTCAAATCAGATAACTATTAACCTTTTCACTGCCGAAAAAAAAAAGTCGACTCTTCCATGATGAAAATCGAACCACTCCACTGTTCGGCCATCAGGACATTTGGTTAAATTTAATATCTAAGTGGCAAACATAGCAGATTTAAGGTGAGACAGCTCGTTACGAGCTGTCTCTTCTGAATCTGCATTGTTTGCAAAATCCTTTAATAGCCTTTGACAGCGAACGGGTGAACCCTTTTCCGCATAGATCTACCCATCCATCAGCTGCAGTCGACTTTGAAAATATCCAAACGTTAATATAGAAAAAATCTCTTTTATTGAAAATATATCTTTAATGGTGTCGAAAATATCGTGACAAAATAAAAAAAAATGGCTCAGTTTGAGTTATGAAAGCAGAGCTCTATATAAGGGGCAATTTGCATGCTCTAAAATCCTTATTTGACCCTCTAACCCTATGTTGTGGGTACTCAAAAGAATCGTCTCCGTGAGACGATTCCTTTGAGTACCCACAACATAGGGTTCGCTTTAACAATAAGAGAGAAATTGTTGGAAAATATGCTGGATACCCCTCCGTGTCTGGACCTCTGATAAAGGGACTTGTGTTTCAAAGTGTACAGATTGTCGCTCTGCATTAAACAAGTAGGTTGTTAAAATCATCCCAGTCAGACAGATGCAATTGATTTAGCAGAAATGTAATGAAATTAAAGCAGAACGTTATCACTTAATGTCATCTGATATTGGCATTTGAATCTTGTATGACTGGCAGTAAACTTCTTCATAACCAAAAAAAAAAAAAAAATGTTGTACATAGTTTTATATAAAACTGCAAAAGCTATAGGAAGTTGACAATACTGCATCGGCATTTGAATACTATATGACATGCGGTACACTTCTACAATTCCAACATCAATCTGTCTTTAGCTACTTCTGTTTAGATTGATTGTCTGGCCTTATTAACGCTGTTTTCGGTATCATGTTTGTTATATCACGCCGGCCGGGTAACCTTACCATGAGTTGTCTTTGTACTCGACACAACATTATATTCATGAGAATCAAAATGTCTAAGAAATGGTAGAACCACCATAATACTTATCTATAATTACAGTCATACAGTAAATGTTTAACACTTTTTTTTCCAGGACGGGCTCACAGCCCTACATCTTGCGTCCGACGACGGCCAACTAGACACTGTTGATATTCTTTGTGATTTTAACGCCAGTTCGAATGCTGAAACGATAGTAAGTGTAATATTTATTGCCCATATTACTTGGGTTGCATAAAAACGGTCTT
Organism: Serripes groenlandicus; assembly: GCA_031761405.1. Lineage (NCBI taxonomy): Eukaryota > Metazoa > Mollusca > Bivalvia > Cardiida > Cardiidae > Serripes > Serripes groenlandicus. The sequence continues at coordinate 140,004,414 of JASEVX010000002.1, read as the reverse complement.
TCAACAGTATGTGCATACAGCGCAAGATTTCTGGCGCAAAGTTACACATGTTAAAAGCAATTAACGAAACAATTAATGTCTACAAAGAAACACAAAGGTGTAGATGTGCTTGACATATTACCGTAGCGCCTGTCTATAGTCATTGTAGACTTAATATTCGTAGGACGTATACCTTTTAACAATAATGTAAATAGAAAGACGGCATGCCAGAATAGCATTATTGTTTCTGACTAAAGTCTATATTCGACTTAGGTTAACTTTAGTTTTAAACTTATTTATTTTACATCGATTGTGAAACAAACTTTTAGCTTATATTTATCACGCTTGATGTTTGCTTCGAGATGTAACTAGTATTATATGTAGCTTAAGTCCGTGCTTCATAGTGATTTAAACAGAAAATACGAGAATAGCCTGATCGAATATATATCATATTGACTTGGCTTCGTGTTTATGTCGCCTGCCTTGGGATCACTTCTCCGTCGTCCATCTGTCCATTTGACTGTCATGATTTTATTTAATGACAGATTGGCAGAAATAGTCCGTACAAATACATGTTTATAATTCATTGACTTTGCTTTGTTTCTTGTGTCCACTGTATTTGGGATCATTTCTCAGTCGTCCGTCTGTCAATCTGTCATATTGGCAGGAATATTTAGATCTAATATTTGATACATACACTTTGCTTCGTGTTTGTGTCGCCAGACCTAGGATCACTTCTCCGTCGTCCGTCTGTCCGTCTGCCAGGCACGTTTTACTTACTGCTATATTGGCAGACGGGCACATGGGTTCCTTCGATTTATTTTCTTGTTAAGCTAAATACTTTCCCACATATAGCATATGTGTAGCTGACGGCTTTAAAACAACTTGGTCATAATTCGGAAATTCTCTATTAATGACAGTTATATTATTAGCTAAAAGAGTAAAATGGTGGCCATAGTTAAAATAGCTCATAAATGAGCAATTTGGCAATTTCACATTTCGCTACAATGTTTTTAAAAACATCTTCTGCTGCAGATGCGTCTGCAAGAGGTAAAGGTTTAAACAAAAGGTTTTTATTATATTTACTCCGTTAAGAAAGAAACAATCCAATACAATTTCCCTTATTTGGTTTCTTTTTATTCAAGTTATTTCATTTCAGAAAGAGATAACTCCAATCCACTGTGCGGCTACCAAAGGTCACACGGACGTATGTTTGCGACTAATCAAACATGGTGCTAATTTAAACGCTCAAAATCATGTAGGTTTTACACTTACTAAGTACTTTCTTTCAAAATGAGTTTCCAACATGCAGACGCATTGTTTGGGCATCTACAACAAACGACATTTGAAAAAAGTGTGGCCAATTGAGGACATGCGCATATGCATAAATTCCTTTTTTGGCCACACTATTTTCAACTACTAGCTATAAGTTTACTTTCATTTATAGAAAGTTAACCATAATTTATTGTTGTCCAGATAGTTTCTTAGTAGTCTGCTGCAGATATGTTGGTTACAGGAAAGTGTATGACACGAACAGCAGTTTTGCTAGTCTTTTAACTAAAGGTTTTACTTTCATTGTACATGTATCATTAAAATGGGTTATGTTGGTTGAAATCGCAGCTTCAGCTTCACTCGCACTACTATCTGAATATGTTTTCAATACGTAACTTTGAGAAATACCTTCACAAAGTCCCTTTGTGTCGTTGCATTGGCAACACTCTTTTTGTTACGTGGCTTAGTGTCTGGCGTAGAGGAGTTGAACCCCCATTACATTTGGAGTACACTTGTGCAAGGCACATTATAAATATACTGGTCATTCTGAGATTCCTGATGATCCAGGTAGCCTTGTAGTTAATGAAGGCATTGTCATCGGAAGCGGGCGGTCGAAGGTGTGTACCTCTGTGGCGACAGGCGTGTCCGTTCTGATATGGTCAGCTACACGCATATATCATGCATGCGTGACTGGTGCATGCCAAACGAAGAATATGATTCAGGAAATAAAATACGATGAGGAGAAACTTGTTTAACCCTTTCGATGCCAAAGACAATTAAAGACTTTCACAAACAATGCAGATTCCGACGAGACAGCCCGTAACGCGCTGTCTCTCACGAAATTTGCATTGTTTGCCACTCAGACTTAAATTTTTTACAAATTTCATGTTGGAAAAAAAATCAAATTTTCAACAATAACGAGTCGACTGTGGGATATTGGGAGGTGAAAGGGTTACTAATACATAATGGACATCCCTTTCAAAAAGGTCGACATGTTTATAAAATATATTTAACTAGTGACAACGTATATTTAATACAATACCATAGATGCATTATTGTATTGAATGCATTTACGCTGTCTGGCCCATTGCCAAACAGATATGATTCAAGAAGTGAGATACATATAGTTTACAGTGTTTGTTAAACTATAAAAGACAGTCCTTTCAAAAAAAGGTTGACATTATGATAAAGCAAGTATTCCATGTAGCAGTAATAAGAAATAATAAAGATCTCACTAAGGTATATAATGTTATACATTTCGTCCATTGCAGCAAGGTAACACAGCATTACATTTAGCAGTAATGGGAAATTACAAAGATCTCACTCAGGCTCTGGTAGTTGCCAAGGCGGAAATTGACCTTCCGAACCATGTAAGGATATTTCAATTTATTGAAAAGTATATTTCTATGTAGCACGACTTTTGAAAACATCCCGGTAAAAAGTAGAAATTACTCATGATGAGCAATTTCTCCATTAGCCACAATGTTTTGAACTAGATTTTCAATAATTTTTCATTCATTTATAGAGAGTTTCCATTCTGTTGAATAGATGTTTCAAATGTCGTCTGCTGCAAATTTGGTGTATAGTGACAATTGTTAAAACATCTAGGCAAGCAAATGTAAAAACTCTAAAAATGATAATTCTATTATTGAAAAGAGATGAAAACATTGTTGCTCATTAAGATCAATTCCTCCTTTTGCCCAAATGTTTTTCAAAGTCGTAAGCTACAGATGTGTCAGCATGCGTCTTTATGTTGGAAAGGGTTATTTTATAAGCAAAAGGTCGATTTTCTGCAGGGTTCAATGTTGTTTTGCTTGTAATGCAAGTAAAAAACTACAATATCAGAAACTGCTGCACGTGTCTCGACGGGGTTTCTGCCTATTGAACATGAGGAGCACTTTACTCTTTCAGCACCGAATTTCCGAAAGTAGACTCACCCATGTTCGAAATCGGGCGATTTTATTTTTCATGTCTTTAGAGTTTTGGAATATTTAAAAACTGAAGGACAAACAATGCTGATTTCAGATGTGACAGCTCGTTCTCACATGACTGACATGAATCTGTATTGTTTGCAAAAACCTTAATATTTCCATTAGCGCTGAAAGACTTGAATATATTAACCCTTTTCCGTATATAACAAATATACAGCATACGACTTAAAACAACTTCTAGGTAAAACATTCTCTAAACAGGAAATAAAAGTATAATTATCAAAAAGAGTTTAAAATCATTCTAGCAATAGGAGAAAGTTTTCATTATGAGCAAAATCTTCGTCTCTCACAATCTTTTCAAAAGTCGTCTGCTGCAGATTTGATACTGCTTTGGAGTCTCTTCATATTGTTTATTATACAACACGAGAGTTTCACCGTCCAACAACAGTTATACTGCACTGGCTGCGGAACCGTAAACTTAAGATTGTAAGTGGTTTATATCATTTTAATATGCCTAAACTATAAATAACTCTAAATCATTTAATTTCTATACACTATAGCTTTTAAATATGCCTCAAGTGTGAAATTTTCCACAAAAAAATATCGATCTTCTAAAATGTTTTTGTGCTTTTCTCTCTTTACTTTAACAATGAACTTAATTAAGACTTATTATTGTAAATTGTAATATAAAGTATAAAGATTTTCATTTCTTTGATGATTTTATAACTTTTAATTGGTATAATCCAGTATAGAGAGAAAATCACAAAATTTTAAAAGATCGATTTTATTTTTATTTTTTCTTCGATGATTTTATATTTTAGATTTCAATGCTAACCCTAACCGCAAACCTGATCAACAATCAGGGACAGCAATTACTACCATTTTATAAATATTTGGTATAATCCGGACTTGACTCGAACACGCGAACGCCCGCACCCGAGGCGGGTGCTCTTACACCACTTAATCAAATCAATAAAATGGCACAAATATATTTCAGAGATTACAGACCCCTCTCCATCTAGCAGTTGAAAATGGCTTCCAAGATGTCGTAGAAGTATTACTGGCTGGCAATGCTAGTTTAAGTGCCAAAGAAAAGGTACATCTCAACCCTTTCCCGCCGCCATGATATGACTGATAAATTGTTAAAAACGGCGTTAAACCCCAATCAATTAATCAATCAATCAACCCTTTTCCTACATGGAAATTGACGTATCTGCAGCAGATGATGTCTGAATAAATTGTGTCACAAAGATAAACTGCTCTTAATTAACCCTTTCCCTCATATAGACGTTTTCTGACGCCTCTGCAGCAGACGGCTTATTGAAAACATAGTGACAAAAGAAGAAATTGCACAAAACGTGCAATTTCTCCTTTTGCCACAATGTGTTCCACTTTTAGTCATAGGTTATCCATTCAATTATAGAGATTTTCTACTTTTTTACAAAATATGTTCAAAGTCGTCTGCTGCAGAATTGTTGTAAGAGGGAAAGGGTTAAGTAGCAATTTCTCCCTTTACCGCAATTTTTTCAATGTTATTCAATACAATAGTTTCCATACTCAATGTCTTCAATGCCGTCTGCTGCAGGTTTACCACAGTGGCTCATTAATTCAATTTCCCCTTTTGCCCAAATGTTTTCCAGAGTCCTCAGCTGCAAATGTGTCAGCATGCGAGGGTTATTTTATAAGCAAAAGGTAGATTTTTCCCAGGGTTCAATGTTGTTTTTCCCCAGGTTTCAATGTTGTTTTTCATGTAGTACAACTGAAAAACTGCAATTGTTTGCATTTATACATATTTTTCTTATATAATCAATCATATGTGATTTCAGCATGAATTGCTGCTGATTTAATTATGTCTCAAAGTTTCTATTTAAGCATTTACTTGGCCATAATTGTGGTATTACAAAAGGCAACATCAAGAAAAGTGAAGAATGATTTTGATGAGGAGCTGTTAAAAGTGTTTGACCCTTTTTATGTTTTGTTCAGTTCTGTTAGAGAAGGAGGCGAAACAGAACCCAGCAGCTCTGACTAGTATGACATAAATGAAAAAACAAAACAAGAATAGGTTGAGTGAAAAAGTGTATTTTGATTGTAAATGCCCAATGGAAAATTCCAAATAAGAGTGGAAATGGGCATTTAATTGAAAATGCCAAATGTAACTTTCCACATAAGAAAACGATTAATTATGTCATATCTGGGCTGACCCTTTAAACGTAAACTTAATGTTTCAACAATGCGCATGATTGTGTGCTACATCGAATACCCTTCATCGCACCGTATGTTATTATAGATGCTGAGTGGTACCCTGTTTTTAGAGCGTGGACAATATTTTACCATAAGGCATACGTGTGTGCACTCAATCAAAGAATTTTATTCTGTATGCAATCCCCGCAGACCTTGTAATTAGTGCTTTATTGGGTTATGGTACAATAAATGTCTAGACAGACAATTGCCCGTTAATCAAACAAATGACTAGTGCCTCCCTTCTTCACACTTGGATGCAAATGTCTCGTCGTCATGAAGTAGCGAAAGCGAGTCTAAGATGTTGCTTTTCTGATGACAGTGACGGAAACAAACATTTGCGTACGGCCCAACGTTAAAGTTTCGTAATTCTACTTTTTACACAAAAACACATTCGCCTACGCATCTAAAACGTGGAAGGATCTAATTCCCTTCGGCGCCTTGTATGTTGTAGATGCTTAATGTCATCTATTTGAGGGATAAATAAATCATTAATTTCGGTGGGTTTACGTGGATTTTAATAATTTGACATAACTTCTTCATTTTGTGTTAGCTTGACTTCAAAAATCGCTCTCACATTTAATAAATGATATACTCTAGAATATATATTCGGTTTCGGGTCTATATATTTGGATTAGTTTACTTGACCTTTAACAGTGCACGTGCAAGTGCTTTGAAATTGAGATTATTGTTACATCTGATATCCTTTATAACATAAGTAATTGCTTCATCTGCTGATTGTCATCTATTTTGGGGTAAAAGACATCCATGAAATTCAACGAATTTTGATGGATTTTTAAACAAGTTGGCATAGCTTCTATTATCAGTAGTTTTACTTAAATGTTTGCTCATAGAGTTTGTCTTTGTCTTTTGTGCTTGCATTATTGGTCAACACGGGGGACGGCGAGACACATAATTTCGCGTAATTATTGTTTTATGTTTCAAGTTGTAACTATGTCTGTCAACTGGTATCACACTTGTTTGTTTGTACTTTTACGTGTGCTTACAGTGCTAACTCGAGCGAGCCTGTGAATTCACAGAGTCTCCCCAGAGCCTTCGCTTCACTAGTTTTATGCCCAGAAAGACACCATGTCAATCCGGATATCCGCTAGAAGCTTTTAATTTAAATGTTAATTTAAAATTGAGCGAAAACCAACCGTAAGGCATTTGTGAAAAGTTTATATCCAGATCAGCCAGTGCATTTAGTCTTGTCTTTTCCGCCTCTGTACTGTTCGCAAATTAGTTGAAGTAACTTTGGTAAAGCTAATAACCATTTGATTCATGCAGGTCTCTTTCTCAATGCATGCAATAATTACGCAATAGTTGGTTTTCGCAGAGCACCACTCATTTATACAATTATTTTTTTTACAGTCTGGAAAAACTGCCTTATATCTAGCTGCCCGCGGTAGCTTTATCACCATTGTAGATATGATTATTAAAGCGGAGAGATACTTCTCTATGAATAGGGTAAGTAAGATGTTTTTATACCCCCTTCGAAGAAGGGAGGGGGTATATAGGAGTCACTGTGTCGGGCTGTCTGTCTGTCTGTCTGTCTGTCTGTCTGTCGGTCGGTCGGAAGCCATATTTTGTCCGGTCTATTTCTTATAAACCACTGGGTGGAATTCAATAAATTTTAAATGAAGCTTCTATACCAAGAGGAGGTGTGCATATCCTAAAAAGTTACAATTGCATGTTATTTTACAGAGTTATGGCCCTTTTACTTATTAAGTTATGGTGTAGGTCAATGTGCTGTTTAGGGGGTATTTATCATCTTCATTGATAGTTCTAGTTTTGTTTGGTTTCACGCCGTTTTCAGCAGTATTTTTTAAAACATTTGTCCTGGCGACAGTACACCTTTCCATAGTCTGTGGGCGACTATCCAGTGCTGTGTTTAACATTGTGCACATGTTGTCTTGACCTAATCTTTGTAGTATACATGTATGTTGTAGTATACATATGTATGTAACTTTGTAAAGTTCAGGTTACGGATTAAACATCTTGAATCTTGCAAAAAACGGGGCCCTGTCCACGGGCGCTTCAACATAACCACTACGGATAGGTATAACTCATTCATATTCAACTGAAACAGTTGGTGAAGAATATATCTAATGTATACGTATAAAATATCTTATGATGGCATTGTATAAGCCATTTGAGTGTATAAGACGAGGCCATCGTTGTCTGTATACGATGTTGCGTGAGTAAGGTAACAACCATTCTTCAACAAGATGTGTGGATCCGTATCTTAGCCTTTGGCAGTTTTTAGCTCGACTTTTGAAAAAACGAGAGCTATTGTCATGACCCTGGCGTCGTCGTCGGCGTCGGCGGCGGCGTGGTCGTCCGGTTAAGGTTTTTTGTTTAGCTCATTTTTTTTTCTGTTTTCTCCCTATCAGTCGAGCGTCTGTGCCGTACGCGGTGCTCTTGTTATACTTTCCAGTACTTGTTGTTCTTGTATGTAGATCTAATATTGCAATCTAATTAGGTCAACGGTCAAGGTCACGGTTTGTTTAATACATCTGTACACAATGGGGTCACTGCTCTAGCACTTACATTTGTGACGGATAATCCTTACTACTACAAACACAAGTTCGGTGTAAAAAGAGCTTGGACCGGTTTGTGTTTCACAGATGTAGGTCAAGTATCGAGGTCACATCGACTATACTATATATGCACGGAACTAGGTCATTATGCTAGCACTTCAATGTTGACTGAATTCCTTAAAACTGCATATACATATTCAGTATAAAGAGAGCTTGGAGATGTTTGAGTTTTTAGGTCTAATGTGACAGTCTCTATAATAGTTCTGTATTCATTGCCGTCATTTCTCTTGCCCTTTAATATGTGCAGAGAATTCCTTTATACTACATACATATGCTCATTGTCAAAAGAGCTTCAATAGGTTCGCGCTTCACATACCTAGGTCAAAGATGAAGGTCGCCGAGACTATAAAACGTCAAGTAACGTAGCCCTAGCCTATTCATTTGTGGATGGAGTTCCTTCATTACAGGTTCAATGCAAAGAGAGATTGAATATTCCAGACCTAGGTCAAAGGTCAAGGTCACAATGAATACAATATGTATATATCTAAAACAACGTCATCGCTCTAACACTTTCATTTGTGAACGGAATTTCTTCATATTTCATACATAGGTTCAGTATCAAAATAGTGTGGGCGGGTGCGTGTTATATGAAGTAGGTCAAATGTCAATATCACAGCTGTACAAAATGACCCTGCGTGGAGACTTGTATCGTCTGCGATTCTTGTAATTGTCTCCATATGACAAACTGTACTGCATCTTCCCTGGTTGCTAAGTCACGAAAAACTATTTTCACGAGATATGATCAATTTAAAAATGCACATGATTTAATAAGTTAGTATACCAGATAAACAACATTGATGCATTGATGCATTCGCGACAAAAAACACACACATCATCTTAAACTGACATACACTCTTAAGTTAGTCTTCAGTCTTACAGTAAGTCAAGACATCGAACTAGAAGCTTCTCAAATGGCATGATAGGCATGTCAGAATCGTCATTGGTTGCAAATAAAAGTTTGTTTTCCTTTTAAATGGATCACCTTTAATTATCGCTTCTATGGTTACAGGAATACCACGACAATGACCTTGACTTTGTCGACCCACACCGATATTTGAGGCAGCCCAACCATCCGTCCTGTCCGCAGATGAAAGAGGTTTTTTGGAACCTAGCGACGAAGAGTCTGAAAGCCGGAGATTGGAAAAAATTAGCACTTTACTGGAAATTCACAGCGGATCATATAAGATGTATAGAGCACCAATATACCGGTACGTATCGACACGGAAACTTAACCCTTTCCCACATACAGCAAATCTGCAGCAGACGACTTTAAAAACATAATGACTAAAACCTGAAAAAACTCCATAAAAAATAGCTCAATTGTAATGTAAAGTTAAAAAAATTGTGGCCAAAGGAGAAATTGCTCATCATGAGCAATGTCACCTTTGGTAACAATGTTTTCAAAAGTCGTCTGCTGCCATTGCGTCAAAAATGCGTCTGTGGGTGGGAAAGGGTTAAGTTCGGTTATAAATTTGTTAATCGTATTTCAAAGAGTAATCTTAATTTCTTAACTGATCTTAAAATATTAGTATTTGTTTATAAGAGTACAAATCGTCTTTATTGGTAGAATTTCACACTGGACGTCATAGTGTTTTTAAAACTTAAGTTTTTTTTATAAATTGTTTTTCAAAAAGTGATCACATTTTTCAAATGTTGATATTCGAAATATGCTTTCTTTACTATCTCAAAACTTTAGTTTAAATTTATAAGAGAAATACCCATTCATTACATAAAAATCTACTGAATTAGAAGAATATGCGCTGGCGGTAATGTGTTTTGTAATACGTTAACCCCTTCCCACAAACAGACTCTTTCTGACGCAACTGCAGCAGACGACGTTTGTAAAACGTTGTTGCAACAGGAGACATTGCTCATAATGTAAATTCTTTAAGCATTTTAGAATGATGTAATGTAATGAATGAGATTGGCCATTTGTTCGCAATACGTAGTTCCCAGAACTACAATAATTATCTCCCATGTCGGTCATTTTAATATTAATATAATCTATAAAATCGTTGAAATTTATTTGATCTGATTTTATCAGCTTCTTCAAATTGTATTGATACATGCAGTTTTTTTAGTGTTATTTTATTTGATCTTTCTCCTTTCGTCATAAAAGAAATTGCCTATCAAAATGGCCGACATGGGAGGTAACTATTGTAGTTATTGGAACTATTTGTTGTCTAAGTCACAAGTATATAACTTTAATCAGAGACATGTAACATTACATATATATGTCTCTGCTTTAATAAAAAGATGCAGAATTTATTGATCACTATAAGGATTATTTTTACCAACTTTCTTCCATCTACAGGGACAACGAGTCATCGAGAACACGGATTTCGTCTTCTCATGATCTGGTTACATGGTATCAGAAAAGACGAAAACGTTACAAAACTTTTATTCGAAGCTTTAGTTGCCATAGACAAACGTCCTTTAGCGGGTAAGAATATTTTAACCGTTCATTTCTAATATAAAATGAATATATAGCAGAAGACTCTGATTAACATCAAGGACAAATTTAAGAATACCTATATATATAGGATCTGACATGAGTTGTCGTTTTATATAAAGTTTTATTAAACGAGTTCAAGAAATTTGTTTTTAAGCGAGCCTTTTGCGAGCTTAATAACAAATTTCTTGGACGAGTTTAATAAAACTTTATGAAATGACAACGAATGTCAGATTCGTTTTATCACGTGACGAAACACAGAAAGAAAATCGTTTTTTCGCTGTCAGAAAGTAGTCCCAAAATGTAATACTGAATAGACTGTTAACTAATCACACAAAAATATATTTTTATGACCGATAATGGTCCTTTTACCTCGTCCATCAATCGTGACGTTTATGTTTTCCGGAAAAACGTTATCAGCCATTTTGTAAACATTTGCGGATGAATACACAAATGCAGATTCGGTCATGTTATATTACACGTGTCATATATAAAGAAATACGTAATAGGTATATTACATCGGATACAAGCATTGTCATGTGATAAAAAAGAATAACATTATGGAAATATAGTTGAAAAACAATCGCTAAAAGGAAACTGGTCGTTATCAATACCGTCAGTTGTACATACACAATATTGCATCTGCATGTGGGAAAGTATTAATGGTATCTATTTTATGGTATATAAGAAAAACGAGAAAGACGTCATTCTTTTTCTATGAAATTAAAAAGGAACCATATGGTCACCAATGTTAACTAGCATTTGCCGAATTTATGAAGATTTAAATGGTCCCATTTTAGTGATAACCGTAATGGGTGTATGCTGAAAAGCATCACATATTTATTATTCAATGCTAAAAAAGTAAAGGTAGTGCCATTGACGCTATTGAATAAAGACTCTCTGTTGACATGTTGTTGACAATATTTTACACAACAATTTTTGAAATAGGAACACTTCGTCACATCAGCTAACCTATTCCTTTCATGACGATTAGCTCGTACAGCCTCGGTATCAAAGTTTCTTCACTACCTGTCATTGACAATTGAGTGGTGGTCAAGGGAAACCAACATTAGGACGTTAAAGACCATCGAAAAGTGAGATCACCTTGCGCATCCACACAGTCTGATCTGAATTTGCAATGTTGTTCATTTCAACTAAGATACTTTCATGAATTGTCTGACAAATATAATTAACTTGGATGGGATAGCATGGATACATAGATATATTGTGAATTTACCCTTGTCAGGAATACCCTTATGTCGGCTTCCCTGGCTCTCGACCCAAATTATTATTGCTGTATGTTGTACATTGTACGCAATACGTTGCCTTTCATCCTCAAGCTCGGCAACTATTCTTTCCGACGTTTGACAAAAGTCACTGTAATGTCAATACACACTATCTTATTCACTTAAGATACTTTCATGAATTGTCTGACAAATATAATTAACTTGGAAGGGATAGCATGAATTCTCGTACATAGATATATTGTAAATTTATCCTTGTCACAAATACGCTTAATTCGGCGTTTCTATCTCTCGACCAAAATAGTTCTTGCTGTACCCTAGCAATACGTTGCCTCTCATTCTCAAGCTCAGCCAACATTCTTTCCGACGTTTGACAAAAGTCATTGTGACATGCGCCATTCGTCTTTCACCAATGGTCTAACAGTCTATGTGAAAAAGCAGACGGTTGCATGGAAAGTGTGTTGTGTGGAGTACTGGTGTGAGAAAACCAGGAAACGCATGAGTAAGTGATCTGGCCGCCGTGATATGACTGAAAAAATTGTTCAAAACAGCGTTAAACCCCAATCAATCAATCCTCATTCTCAAGTATCCGTCTCAATGCTAATGTTGACCGCCATAGCGAAAAAGGAAATGCATACATTTTATTTCTTGTTGTAGAACAAATACGCCGTAGATCAAACGCTGAACCAGAAAAGCCGTGTATAAAAGGGTTATGCGGAATTGTATGACCAGAGGGGTAAAGCCCCATCAGGTGGAATGGACGTTTCTTTCCGAAGCTTAAGCAGCCATAATAATAACCGTGCTTTAGCATAGAGACGCTGCGGACAGATATGGGTACCTTGTTGGAGTTTTCAATTACCAGTCGCACCTGTACTAAATACCATCATGGAAGAGCAATTCCCTGTCTATAGCGGCAATATGTTAAGTTTCCCAATAACTCTATTTCTGCATTAATGATCCTGCAAATAAAGATCACCTGTGAACAAAGACCAATTGATGTCTTCCCATGGGTAGTCTTATATACGGGTTCAACTGTACATGTAGACCACACCACAATGAAAGAGAAATTCCCTGTCTATAGGGACAATATGTTTAGTCAATTTATTCATAGATGACCCAGCAAATAAACACCACCTCTGAACTAAGACCAGATTGATGTCTTCCCCCTGGGTAGTCTTATATACAGGTTCAACTGTTCATGTAGACCACAATGGAAGAGAAATTCCCTGTCTATAGGGACAATATGTTTAGTAAATTTTCACCCTGCAAATAAATACCACCTGTGAACAAAGACCAGTTTTATGGCTTCCCATGGGTGGTCTTTATATACAGGTTCCTCTGTTCATGTAGATTATATAAGCCCGTCCTTTGAAAAGGTACAAGTTTGCAATTATGAACAGTGTAGGTTAGAATCAGGCTGTACGCTTGGTCCGTCTTATCAGAATCGAAGTTGACAAAAGCGTCTAACAAGCTTATGTAAATACTATGTCAACAGTGTAGATCTTGATCAGACTGTGTGGATGCAAATGCCGATCTGAACCTACACTGTTCACATAAGATAGGTTGTACTTTCTCCAATGGAATTGGCTCATTTCAACATGTACAACGCTAATGCAAGCTCATCCGTGTTCGGGGATCCTGAGCCTTTATCTAATACAGTCGACTTTAGTCTCTCTTCAGAAGCCGATTTAACCCTTTCCCACATACAACAAATTTGCAGCAGACGGCTTTGAAAATATCTCAGCAAACATACATACACTATCTATAAATGAGAGTGGTATTGTTTTAAAAAAGTTGAAAATAGTGTGGCAGGTGGAGAAATTGCCTATCATGAGCAATTTCTCCTATTGCCACAATGTTTTCAACAGTCGTCTGCTGCAGAGGTGTCAGAAACCGTCTGTATATGGGAAAGGGTTAAGAAAATATCTTGAGAAATGGAGAAACAATCTTGTTTCAAGGATTATCACCGTTTTTCACAATATCTTCAATAGCGTTTGTGTTCTTTTTCTTCCTCATTTATGTTCAAGCAGGCGACTCAAAAATTACTATCTCAGGTCAATGGACAACAGGGGTCGCGTCATGTAATAACAAGACTGTGATTGCAAACATGCAAATAGGATCTTGCAATGAATTGGTCGTAATGCTTTTTATAACTGATTGCCTTCAATATAGTTCTGATTTACCTAACCAACTATATTGTAGCATTCATTGGTGTCTGTATGTCTACATTTTTTATGGAGAACCAATCATAATACTAAACAGGCCATTAAATGCATTTGTATGCATCTGCAGCAGACGATTTTGCTGCAGATGTGTGGTATGTGGTATGTGGGAAAGGGGGGGGGGGGGGGGGGGGGCGAGGGGGTTAATGGGCAATCGTCATAATATTTGTGTTTGATGGTGACACAGCCTACAAGACAATTGAAATCAGCTCAAGATAGTCATTGGACTCTCGATAACTCGAACATATCGTTTAACTCAAGCTATTTCCTGGACTACTGCCTAGAACGGATTTGTCTTTTGAGACGAACAATCAGAGCTACTTCCTGGACTACTCCCTAGAACGGATTTGTCTTTTGAGACGAAGAATCAAAGCTACTTCCTGGACTACTCCCTAGAACGGAATTGTCTTTTGAGACGAACAATCAGAGCTACTTCCCGGACTACTCCCTAGAACGGAATTGTCTTTTGAGACGAACAATCAGAGCTATTTCCCGGACTACTCCCTAGAACGGAATTGTCTTTTGAGACGAACAATCAGAGCTTCTTCCCGGACTACTCCCTAGAACGGAATTGTCTTTTGAGATGAACATTTAGAGCTACTTCCTAGACTACTTCCTTGAACGGATTTGTCTTTTTAGACAAACAATCAGAACTACTTCCTGGATTACTCCCTAGAACGGATTTGTCTTTTGAGACGAGAAATCAGAGCTACTTCTACGCTGTGTTCTTTATATGATTTTGTCACTGTATTGCTGTTTTTAATTTAGATATTTTTTACTCTTTTAGTATTCAAGCAAGTCCATATATCTCGGTTGCCTATCTTATTGTTCAGTTTGATTAAGCTCATGCACGGGAAAAAGATACAAGTTGGCTTTTGTCGACAGTGTAGATCTTGATCAGCCTGTGCTACCGCAGACTTATCAAAGATCTACATTGTTCACATGTTACTTAAACAAACTTGTTAGAAGATTTTGTCAGCTTATATAGATATTTTGATACACAAAGACACAAATCTGCAAACTTTCTTTAAAAGACAGTTTAAGTATTGAATAGAGTTGAACACATTGTGGCAAAAGGAGAAACTGCTCATCATGCGCAATTTCTCCTTTTGTCATAAGGGTTTACTAAAGTCATGTGCTGCAAATGCGTTATAACCCTTTCCCTCATATAGACGCTTTCTGACGCATCTGCAGCAGACGGCTTTTTGAAAACATAGTGACAAAAGAAGAAATTGCTCAAAACGAGCAATTTCTCCTTTTGCCACGATGTTTTCCACTTTTAGTCATAGGTTATCCATTCAATTATAGAGATTTTCTATTTTTTGACAAAATATGTTGAAAGTCGACTGCTGCAGAATTGTCATATGAGGGAAAGGAATAATGCTTCTGCAGGTGGGAAAGCGTTAATAAGTACAAACATGAAATGAGTCGGTGAACGAGAAAAGGTGAAAGTTAGCATTTCTGAATATTGTAGCAGAAATTGCTCGTTTTGAGCAATTTCTTCTTTTGTCACTATGTTTTCAAAAAGCCGTCTGCTGCAGATGCGTCAGAACGCATCTATATGAGGGAAAGGGTTAAGGCTGCTGTTCTACTGTTTTCAGTGTATTCCCCCTTTGATGCAAATTAGCGGTGCTCCAGGAAACCCAACTTAACCCTTTCACATATATAGGCGGATCTGCAGCAGACGACTTTTGAAAACATTGTCGCAAAGGGAATAATGCTCAAAACTAGCATTTCTCACTTTTCCACAATGTTTTCATTTTATTTTTCCCAGTAAGTATATCTACAATTATAGAGATTTTTATTATTTTTTAGAACACATTTTTAAAGTCGTCTGCTGCAGATTTGCTGTATATGGGAAACGGTTAACACGTTTATATAAGATTCGACCTGTCTATTCATGTACTTAAATTCAAACGGACAGTGAAGTTTATCGGATGCGCAGGATGGTATGAATCTGTACAGGTTGCATACGCATTACGGTCGGTTATCGCATAATCTTGCATTACATTATATAAGAAGTATGTATTCTATAAATCTCTGATTTGTGCTTAACTCTTTCCCGCGTACAGGTCTCTGTCACATACGACACTTCTGAAACAGACGCCTTTGAACATAATCCCAAACCCTATGTTGTGGGTACTCAAAAGAATCGTCTCACTGAGACGATTCTCTTGAGTACCCACAACATAGGGTTTGAGTATTATATAGGTAAACATACGGGATATCTCTTTTAAAAAACCGTAATAACTGTGTCCAAAGGAGTAATAACTCATTGTGAGTAATTCATCAGTTTACCAACTGGTATCTGAGTCCAGATCAGCCTGCACAGTCCGCGCAGGCTAATCCGGGCAGACACATTCCGTATTAGGGGATAAAGGTGTGGAGTAATGATTCCTGAAACATAAAATCCACAGGTGGCGAAAAAGTGTCTGTCCGTGTTTGCCTGCGCGGCATGCTTAGGCTGATCCGGGTCGATACTTTACACAGAGTCAACAATGTTGGTTTTCTAGTGGAACGACTCATATACTAATCCGGTTAGCGATTGTGTACTCGTAGTTGCATTAATGTCTGCCTTAATTTCAAAACGCTGAAGGACTGTCATTTGTAACCCTTTTCCACATACAACATATCTACAGCAGACGACTTTGAAAACAATTGAAATACAGATGAGTTGAATTTAAGAATAGAGTTGAAAACATCGTGGCAAATGGAAAAATGCTCAATATGAGCAATTAATTTGTCCTTTTGCCGCAATGTTTTCAAAACTTATCTGCTGCAAAAGCGTCATACATCGGGAGATATATGTGGGAAAGGGAGAATAGTATGTGTATCTTTTCTCTCTTTATTGTACATTTTAAGATACTTCAGCAGGGTATGGGTTGTATTGAGTGTGTAAGCAAACAAAGAAGATACACAATCAATTCAAAATGAATACAGTGAATTTGCCTTCTGTCCCAAATGTGTGGTACAAATCTGTTTTGTGAATGTTGTCGATCAACTCATCTCGTCGATTGGGCTTTACTATGGAACGCCTTATCGATGGGTTTCCTACTTCAACAATTGAGCCGGTCCATCAAAATATGTACACGTTGATATTTATGAACAGTATGTGTTCAGATCAGCCTCTGTTCATCTGCTCCGTCTTATCAGAAGCTACACATCTTGACAAACAACAAGCTTGTGTAAGTTTTATGTGGACTGTTTAGACCTTGATCAGAGAGTGCAGCAATCAATGGAGAGAAAGAGAGACAGAGCGAGAGAGACACACACACAGACAGACAGAGACAGAGAGGGGAAGCGGAGAGAGATTGACAGAGAAAAAGAAAGAGAGCTGAGAGAGAGACACACACACACACACAAAGACAGACAGACGGACAGACAGGTAATTCAGTGCCACTAAAACTAAAATGGGTTAAATTGTCTATTTCAAAAACTGTTGACTGCCAATTATTCATACAAAACCACTACCTTATTATCTTTGTTTTAGGATAGAAAAAAGGAAAAGTAGAAACACAAGCATTAGAATAGGTGACAGCGTTGAACATTGGATAAATGAAACACTATTATGGAGATGAAAAACAGTATGGGAACAATGATATATTGCTCACCATGAGCCAATTCTCATTTTACCTATTAAACTATCCAGTTGTTTCTTTAAGGCATCTGCTATAAAGATTTCGGTCATCTGTATCAGGGTATTTACTGCTCGCCAAGTGGCTATATTGCCGAGTGCGAGAGTAAACAAACCCAGAGAACGAACGCATCGGCGTAAGGGTTACAAAGGTTTTAGATTTTATATTGTTTTTCTTCCTACACGTACATGTAGATCTATATGCTGTTATTTCCCATTTTTTACTTTGTTTTTATAGTCTAAATTTTTGTACTTTTCCAATCTTTATAACATATTTGTTATTTAGTGGGTACAATACAATGTATATGCGATAGAATAAAATTCATGAAACTATACCTGTCAGTGTCCCTGATCTTTGTTATAAATATCTCGATGCATTTTTATTATTGTTTAATTATAATCTAATGAACGCTGATGACATTGATTTGCTATTTTTATTTTTTTAAATCCGACTTATCCAGCTTTGCATTTGGAAGAGTCCATAGCCACTTCTAGGAATATCAAGATAAAAAGGTGTTGAGTTGATCAGCCAACAGTACAAAGCCAGTCAGACGGTTCCAGCAGTCAAAGGGACAAACAAAACAAAATTGTAGGCAAATATGGAATTGTTTTAAAGAGAAATCTCTCTCGCTTTATGTTAACAAAATATGTGTCCTACAGATACACCCCATCCTCTTTTTCTATCAGTGTTAATGCCGCTGCGTAGTAGTTAACCCTTTTCCCGCGTACAACAAATCTGCAGCAGACGACCTTGATAGTAGCTAGGCAAACATACGGAAAAGCTCTATAAATGTAGGTATAATTACTGAAAAGAGTTGAAAACATTGTGACAACAATTTGACCTTGAAAATCGACAAACCAAGGTCAAAGTAACCATAGAAATCAATACAACTTGTTACTGGTTACCAACCCTTTCCAGTGCTGAGATTTTGCCTCAACCTGAAAATTTAACCAAAATGTTGACGGACAGACAGACGGACGTACTTATTTCTTTTGTTTGAATCTTGTGGGTTGCACCCCACAAGTATGCTTTTCATTCCGTAATTAACCCCCTTTTACGGAATAACATTAATATGCAAATGAGATACCCGTTATAAAAAATAAAAAAACAAGAGCGCCAAATGTCACAAAATACGCCCGTCCTGTTTTTTTGAGAGCAAGTATAGTGGTAATTGGTTGTACGTCAGACAAACTTAGAGAGCGGACACTGTTAGTACAGTTTTGGCCATTTCGAGGGACATAATTGTGTAGTGACTAAGATAACGTTGTAAGTTATCAAACGTGACCAAGATATTCTGCCCATCAACATATTGTCTAAATTTGGTGATGATTGGACAAAGGCTCCTAAAGTTATTGAGCTGACAAGACCAATTTTAGATAATTTCTATAATTAAAGGGCAGTAACTCTCGATTGACTAAAGCGATATGGCTAGTTATCGAACTTGTCCGAGATATTATGCAAATACACATTCTGACTAAATTTGGTGATGATTGGACAAAGGCTTCTTAAGTTATTGAGCTGACAAGACCAATTTTAGGTAATTTCTATAATAAAAGGGCGATAACTCTTGATTGACTAAAGCGATATGGATAGTTATCGGACTTGTCCGAGATATTAACCCAATACACATTCTAATAAAATTTGGTGATCATTTGACAAAGGCTTCTAAAGTTATTGAGCTGACAAGACCAATTTTGGGTAATTTCTATAATTAAAGGGCGATAACTCTTGATTGACTTAAGCGATATGGCTAGTTATCGAACTTGTCCGAGATATTAACCCAATACACATTCTGACAAAATTTGGTGATCATTTGGACAAAGGCTTCTAAAATTATTGAGCTGACAAGACCAATTTTGGGTAATTTCTATAATTAAAGGGCGATAACTCTTGATTGACTTAAGCGATATGGCTAGTTATCGAACTTTCCAAGATATTATCCCAATACACATTCTGACTTAATTTGGTGATGATTGGACAAAGGCTTCTAAAGTTATTGAGCTGACAACATACTGGACGCCGCCCGCCCGCCCGTACGCCGCAGGTAAAACTATAATACGATCCGTTTTTTTCAAAACGGGCGTATAAAAACTATTTATCTAAGTGGCTTTATAAGGGTGGTGGGATAGCCCGGAATTGCTAGAGCAATCCGGTCAAAAGGTTAAAATTGCTCGTTTTGAGCAATTTCTTATTTTATCATAATGTTTTCAAAAGTCGTCTGCTGCAGAGGCGTCAGAAAGCGTCTACATGGGGAAAAGGGTTAAATCTTTTTCACTTTACATTGTATTGAAAGGCAATTGCTTCAACTCTTCACCTAAGATTTGTTCTCCTTTTCTCACAATCTTTTCAATAATTTATCGAAATTAACGTTGCGTTTTTTCAGGTCACAGATTACTAGTATTCACCATGCAATTTTTAAAAATACGCCTTTAGCCCTTCCCTTTCCCACATTAAACGCATTTTGAAGCATTTGAATCGGCTGTTCTTGAAAACAAAGTGAGAAAGGAGAAATTGCTCAAAATATTGAAATATCTCCTTTTTCAACTCTTATTCAATAATAAATCTTCAAGTTTAATAAAGGTGTTTCAATTTTTCTGCTGCAGACTGTTGTATGAGGGAAACTGTTAACCCTTTCCCTCATACAACAATTCTGCAGCAGACGACTTTGAACATGTTTTGTCAAAAAATAGAAAGTCTCTATAATTAAATGGATAAACTATGACTAAAAGTGAAAAACATTGTGTCAAAAGGAGAAATTGCTCGTTTTGAGCAATTTCTTCTGTTGTCACTATGTTTTCAAAAAGCTGTCTGCTGCAGAGGCGTCAGAAAGCGTCTATATGAGGGAAAGGGTTAAGAAATATGGTAACAGCTAAAGTGTTAACATCATATAGACTTGAGACACTACAACAGAAAACAGTAGGTGGACAAGAAATCATTTTATTAATTTCTCCAACGACACACTTACACCATTTTCTATTAACAACATCCAACCGAATGTTTAATTCCAACAACATAATTCTTTCATATGACACAGATGACATTCAACGCCTTTAATAGCAGACGACCTTTAAAAACATTGTGGGAAAAGGAGAAATTTATCCATTTTTCACCTTTTACCATGATGTTTTCAACACTCCTATTTGATCATTCCTTACAGTTAGAAATGTATTAATATTTTATTTGTTTTTCTCCTCAAATGTTTTCACAGCCGACAAACACATATAAGGTTAATGGTTAACCCTTTCCCTCATATAGACACTTTTTGACACCTCTGCAACAGACGGCTTTTTGAAAACATAGTGACAAAAGGAGAAATTGCTTAAAACGAGCAATTTCTCCTTTTGCCACTTTTAGGTTATCCATTCAATTATAGAGATTTTCTATTTTTAGACAAAATATGTTCAAAGTCATCTGCTGCAGAATGGTCATATAAGGGAAAGGGTTAAAAATAGCATGGGTCAATTTAATAAACATAAACAAACAATATTTCCCACATACAACAATTCTGCAGCAGACCTCATTGCTAAAATACTGAAAATCCCTATAAATGAAACAAGAGGCCAAAGAGGGCCTGTATCGCTCCACGGCCATAAGGCAAAAATCAAATCTCCAAACAGCCATGTTTTTTACCAACCACCATGGATTAAAGGAATCTTGTAGAGTGTCATCCAAGGAATGTTTCTGCAAAATTATTTGAAAATCGGCCTGACACCATATAAGGCAAAATAGCCCTACCCCATGGCGGCCATATTTTTCAACCAATCAACATGGCTCGAAGGAATCTGATAGAGGGTCAGCCTAGGAACATTTCTACAATTTTTTTTGAATATCAGCCAGACACTTTCAAAAGAAGATTTTTTAAGTTTGCTCTTTGCTCATGTAGCCCCGCCCTCTGGCGGCCATGTTTTTTTACCAATCAACATGGCTTGAAGGAATCTGATAGAGGGTCACCTAAGGAACATTTCTACAAAATTAATTGAAAATCTGCTCAACACTTTCGGAGAAGAAGATTTTTTAAGTTTTCACTATGGTCATATAAGGCAAAATAGCCCCGCCCTCTGGCGGCCATATTTTTCGACCAATCAACATGGCTTGATGGAATCTGATAGAGGGTCACCCAATGAACATTTCTACAAAATTATTTGAAAATCGGCTGAACACTTTCGGAGAAGAAGATTTTTTAAGTTTACACTATAGCTACATAAGGCAAAATAGCCCCGCCCCCTGGCGGCCATGTTTTTCCTCCAATCAACATTTCTTGAAGGAATCTAATAAAGGGTCACCCAAGGAACTTTTCTTCAAAATTATTTTAAAATCGGCCTGACACTTTAGGAGGAGAAGATTTTTTAAGTTCTCTCCTAGCCATATAAGCCAAAATAGCCCCGCCCTCTGGCGGCCATGTTTTTTTACCAATCAACATGGCTTGAAGGAATCTGATAGAGGGTCACCCAAGGAACATTTTTACAAAATTATTTGAAAATCTGCTCAACACTTTCGGAAAAGAAGATTTTTCTTAAGTTTTCACTATGGTCATATAAGGCAAAATAGCCCCACCCTCTGGCGGCCATGTTTTTCGACCAATCAACATTTCTTGAAGGAATCTAATAAAGGGTCACCCAAGGAACATTTCTACAAAATTATTTGAAAATCGGCCTGACACTTTCAGAGAAGAAGATTTTTTAAGTTTTCACTATTTTTATCTTTTGGTTGCCATGGAAACCAGAAATATGGATGGATCAAAAAATTATTAAGAGAGGACATTGAGAGGATGCTTCCTATGAAGTTTCAACCAAATTGGCCAAGTGGTTAGTGAGAAGAAGTCGTTTAAAGGAAAAAGTTAACGCACGCATGCACGCACGCACAACAGACAATTCGCCATGACATAAGCTCGACTGGCTTTCAGCCAGTGGAGCTAAAAATAAATTATAAAATAAAGTTGAAATAAATTTATTTGGCAAAACGAGATATTTCATGTTGTAAGCAATTTATCCTCTTGCCACAAGCTTTTCAAAGATATTTGTTGCAGAGGCATTAGAAAGCGTCTGTATGTGGGAAAGGCTTATAAACACTCTACAATGTTGACCGATCCACATGAAGTAAAACAAAACTCTTCACAAAACGGCAATATGCACAACAGCTAGTAACTTTGAATTGCTTAATGGTGCCTCAGTCTGTCCTCAGTATTGGCGGCTAATGACTTGTCCCAGAATTGTACTTTTGCGAAAGAAATTTTAAACAAACTGGTTCCCAGGTTCAAAATTCAGTCAACATTAAAAACTACGCTGAAACTGAGTGGAACTGTTTTGTACCATAAGCCATGGTTGATTGTTTGATTGGGGTTTAACACAGTTTTTAACAATTTCTCAGTTATATCACGGCGGCCAGTTCACCTACTCATGCATTTCTTGATTTTCTCACACAAGTACTCCACACAACAATCTTCCCAAGCAACTGGCTGCTTTTCCACATAGACTTAGCCCATTGGTGGAAGACGAATGACGCATGTCACATTGACTTTTGTTAATCGTTGGAAAGAAAGTTGGCCAAGCCGGGATTCGAACTCACAACCCCTGGATTGACAGCCTGTGTCGCTACCGACTGAGCTACCGGGGCTCGGCCATAAGCCATGGCCAGTGTGCACTACATAAAACTAAACCCTTTGCCTCATACAGATGCTTTCTGACACCTCTGCAGCAGACTGCTGAAATCATTGTGGCAAAAGGAGAAATTGCTCATGATGAGCAATTTCTTTATTTGCCACAATGATTTCAACTCTAAACAATAATCATACTATAATTCATAGAGATTTTCTATATTTTGGACTTAACATTTTAAAGTCTTCTGCTGCATATTTATTGTATGTGGGAAAGGCTAAAATGAATGGGGGTTTTCTCTTATATATTTAAGATATGTGATCGTTTAAACCTTTCCCACCTGCAGACGCATTTTGATGCATCTGCAGCACACAACTTTTAAAAACATTGTGGTCAAAGGAAAAATTGCTCATGATGAGCAATTATTTCTCCTTTGGTCACAATTTTTTCAACTTTATTTAACAATTAAACAATCTTTTATAGTGAGATTTTTCAGGTTTTTATCACTATGTTTTCAAAGTCGTCTGCTGCAGATTTGTTGTCCGTGGGAGAGGGTTAATACTTGCAATATCATCAATAACTGAAGTGACTGCATATAAAGCATAAATCGGTGTATTATATTAACCCTTTCCCTCATATACAGGCACGCTTTTTCGACGCCTCTGCTGCAGACGGCTTTTTGAAAACATAGTGACAAAAGAAGAAATTGCTCAAAACGAGCAATTTCTCCTTTTGCTACAATGTTTTCCACTTTTAGTCATAGGTTATCCATTCAATTACGGAGATTTTCTATGTTTTGACAAAATATGTTCAAAGACGTCTGCTGCAGAATTGTCGTACGAGGGAAAGGGTTAAGGTGTCAAAGATATTTTGTTTCAAACGCATCTCCACCAACTGTAATTTGGCATCTCCACCAACTGTCATTTGACGGCAATGAAAATACTGTTGCAGTAAAGCAATACCAAAGACATAATATTACAAAATTATTTTCGTTTACCCTTTCCTACATGAAAAATCCTGCAGAATCTGTCTTTGACAACCTCTGTGGGAAATTATTGTATATAAATAAATAAATCATTTTAAAATAGTAGAAAACAGTATGGCAAATGGAAATTTTGCTCATATTTTGAAAAGTAATCTGCTGCAGATGGGTCATAAGTTTGAAAGAGTAAATTAAAAACATGAGACCTATATCGCTCACCTGATTTGATAGAGCAATTGTTTTCAAAGTTTGTTTCTCTATACATATGAGCGAAATGAGCCCTGCCCCCAGGTGGCCATGTTTATCAACAGATCAGAATAATTTGAATAATAGTAAATGAACATTTGTGCCAAATTATTTTCAAATAAGACCAGCACTTCTGATCGAGATTTTTTTCAAGATTTCACTGTATATTATACAATATTGGTAGAGGGTCATCAAAAGAATATTTTCTGACAAATAATTTCCAAATCAGGTCAGTGCTTTTATATAAGAAGATTTTTTTAAAGTTATCACTATTAACATATAAGCAAAACAAGCCCTGCTCCTGGCAGCCATGTTTTGATCAGATCAAGATTTTTTCAAGATTTCACTGTATATTATACAATCTTGGTAGAGGGTCATTAAAGGAATATTTTCTGACAAATAATTTCCAAATCAGGACTTTTCAACAATCTTGGCAGAGGATTCGTGCAAAATAATTTCAAATCAGGCCGTAATTTTGGACAAGAAGATTTTTGAAATTTTGGCACTTTTCCCTCTTTCTGATGAGGCAGCATCCATAGTTCTAGGTGGAATTGAATTGCTTGAACAAATTTGAAAAAGGACCATCTAAGGAACATTCCTGTGAAATTATTCGGTTTAGGAGGAGAGGTCCTTTGTAGAAAAATATGAACAGACGAATGGATGGACAAGACGGCGACCATGGACGATGAGTGATCACAATAGCTGAGGTGAGCTAAAAATGACAGATTTATACACATTTGTAAAAGACAAGATTCACAAGTCCCTATTTATACAAACAGTGTATTTGCCTCCAAATGGAGTAACCCTTCTTTGCATAAAACAAGTCTGAAACAGATAACTTTGTAACATCCAGACAAAAATATAGAATATCTCTTTATATAAATGAAAGTATTCGTATTGAATAGACTTGAAAACAATGTGGCAATTATTACTTTTGCCACAATAATTTTAAATGTTGTCTGCTGCAGATGCTCAAAAATATGCAAGTATTTGTGAAAGGGTTTAAAAGAGATTTTCCAGACTTTTCCCACATGCAGGCGCTTTCTGACACCTCAGCAGCCGACGACTTTTGAAAGCATTGTTGCAAAAGGAGAAATTGCTCATCATGCGCAATTTCTACTTTTGTCGCAATGTTTTTCAACTCTATTTTTCACTATGTACTTTCATTTCATGAGATAATCCATATTTTTTGCCTATAGGTTTTCAAGGTTGTCTGCTGCAGATCTGTTGTATGTTGGAAAGGGGGGTTAATTTTCACAGCACAAAGACTGAATTCAAATGTAGAGTTAGGGTTTACTTTAACAATAACATATGGATCAATTGATAAACTGATTTTCAAATTGTACATTGGATTCAACTCTGCAGCAAAACTGTACTTCAAATAATACACATCGATAACTTTATGCATAACAGTTGTAACTACATTTTGTAAATATATGTTGTTACAAACCTTTTGCAGGAAGCCATAAAATAAAGTTATTTTTCCCATCAGAAAACGAAGGTCTTTACCCCTTTCCCACATAAAACAAATCCGCACCAGATGTCTTCAAAGCTATCTAGGTAAAACTATAAATATCACTGAAGGTGATGAATACCCCCAGCTGATGCCTTACAATATACATATGTATGAGAAATTCAAGGGGCCATAACTCATTTAAAAATAATTAGATTGCAACACGCCGACAATATGCACAACTAGGCTTGGTATCAATCATTCTTGTGAAGTTATATTGAATTCTGACCAAGGGTTTCTGAGAAATAGTGTTCACAAGAAATGTCTATAGATCAACTATTCAAGGGGCCATAACTCATTTAAAAATAATTCTGGTGCAACACGCCGACAATATGCACAACTAGGCTTGGTATCAATCATTTGTGAAGTTATATTGAATTCTGACCAAGGGTTGCTGAGAAATAGTGTTCAAAATAAATGTCCAGACCAACAGACCGACCGACAAGTGTGACTCCTATATAGCCCCCAGATACATAGTATATATATATATATATATACTACGTATCTGGGAGTATAAATATGGAAAACCTCTATATTCTAATTGAAAAGAGTTGCAAACATTGAAGTAAAAAGAGAATTTGCTCATCATAAGCAATTTCTCCTTTTCCTACAATGTTTTCAGAAAGTAATCAGCTGCAGAGGAGTCAAGATGCGTCTACATTGCGGGGAAAGGGCTAAGGTATCAAGAAAAAAAGTTCAATGGATGTGACTGTTAGCGACCGACAACCAACATGGATAAATCTGATCAAACTATGCAAAGGTGCCGACTATTCTAGACCTATGCTGGTTAACCCTTTCCCTCATATAGACGCCTTCTGACGCCTCTGCAGCAGACGCCTTTTTGAAAACATAGTGACAAAAGAAGAAATTGCTCAAAACGAGCAATTTCTCCATTTGCCACAATGTTTTCCACTTTTAGTCATAGGTTATCCATTCAATTATACAGCTTTTCTAGTTTTTGATAATATATGTTCAAAGTCGTCTGTTGCAGGATTATCGTATGAGGGAAAGAGTTAAACCATTTCCCATGTGCAGAAGCATTTTGACACATCTGCAGCAGATGACTTTTCCCATCTGCTGTCTTTGTTTTGTTTGTTTTTTTGTTTGTTTGGAGTTTAACGCCGCTTTCAACAGCTTTGGTCATATCACGGCGGTCAGTGCACCTACCCATGTTTTCCTGGCTTTCCCACACCAGTACTTACACAACATTCTTTCGAACTGCTGTCTTTGACAAAAAATACAGAGAATGTATGAAATTTCACAGCTCCGGAAATGGGCACTTTTCATATTCTTAAAATTCTTATTGAAACCCGAAGCCTTATGTTGTGGGTACTCAAAAGATTCTAGAGATTTTCTATTTTTTGACAAAATATGTTCAAAGTTTGTCGTATGTTGGAAAGGGTTATTACTCATGGAATTCAAAAAATTAAATTATACGATTTTTATAGAGTTCAATAAATTGTGCGAAAAGTAGAAATGTTTGCTTCCTACATCTCCTTAATTTTGAAAAAAACTGTGGAAATAGGAGAAATTGCTCATTCTACCATGATATTTTCAACTTTATTCAAAGATTATACTTATTTTAAAATTAATTAACTTAATTTTTTTTTTTTTCAAATTTTGGTCTAGAAGTTTTCAGCTCTGGTTTGTTGTATGTGGGAAAGGGGGATTAACCCTTTCCCTCATACGGTAATTCTGCAGCAGACGACTTTGAACGTATTTTGTCAAAAAATAGAAAATCTCCATAATTGAATGGATAACCTATGACGAAAAGTGGAAAACATTGTGGCAAAAGGAGAAATTGCACGTTTTGTGCAATTTCTTCTTTTGTCACTATGTTTTCAAAAAGTCGTCTGCTGCAGAGGCGTCAGAAAGCGTCTATATGTGGGAAAGGGGGGTTAAGTTTTAGAAATTCAAATATATAGTATCAAACATAAACTCCTTTCTACAACATGTTTTCTCTGTTCTTCAGTTACCAATTGTGATAGTGATGGTCATTAACTAATTGTGATAGAGATGGTCAAACTGTGATAGACTAGGTTGAATAAAAAGTCTTAACTGTTTATCTGCGTATATTCTGGTTTGGGTAAGTAATTTGCTTTGAATCCTCTACAACTTATGGAAAAAATTGTAGAAAAGATGAGAACAGTGTGGGAAAACATGAACTTTCTCATTTTTAATTTTGAGTAATTTCTCAATTTTTCACAATGTTTTCAAAATAACAAAAACATTGGCTGGATATGAAGTTATCGGTATCAGTGAAAGGATTAACGCTTTCCCTCATATAGACGCTTTCTGACGCATCTGCAGCAGACAGCTTTTTGAAAACATAGTGACAAAAGAAGAAATTGCTCAAAACGAGCAATTTCTCCTTTAGCCACAATGTTTTCCACTTTAAGCCATAGGTTATCCATTCAATTATGGAGATTTTCTATCTTTTGACAAAATATGTTCAAAGTCGTCTGCTGCAAATTTGTCGTATGAGGGAAAGGGTTAAAGCATGCATTATGCTGAACATAGAAGATACCCAAGGTAAACATATGAACTAGTTTTTTTTTACAAGCAATCACTCCTGTTTCAACAAGTGTTTTTTTTAAATTCTACAATAAGAGGACAATAACAGGGTTCCATTCAAAACTTCCTCCTTAATTCTAGATTTCATTATCTTTCAAATCGTCTCAGGGCGTTTGATTCTTCATTAGAAGGGCTGCTATCCCTAGAGTGTTCAGAAGACGGGCTAATATGTCCCGGCGCGTTATTTCGACCCCGCCCCAAAGCATTATTATCATCTATCTCTAACTGGAAACCTCCTACTGCTCCAAACATTTCTTTTTCCAATTCAGACATTTTTCTTCTTTCGTTTATTTCTTCATGAAGTCGCAGCTGTTCTTCCACACTTCGGAGTCCTCTTTCTTTCCCAGAAATGCTGCTGCGATGTCGAGTCAAATGCTCTGTTGGAAGGCGATACAGAGAGTCAAAGTCTTGTCCGTCATCACCATTTCGATGAATATTTCTTCGATTTTTCTTCTTCTTTTTTTCACGTTTACTATTTTTTGCTTTTTCCTGGTGACCAGTGTTGCGCAGTCGTTCTTTTCCAACTCTGATAAAGTCAATGCGCTCCACTTTTTCTGTTTCTAGGTTCTCCTTTGGTGATTCGGATCTTTTCTCTTCATTTTGAATGTCTTTTTCTCTTTGGGAAGAAATCTTTTTCTTGGGTTGAACATTACCAACGGTCACAACCAGCTTTTCAGACTCAGTATTACCCTGACTTTGTATAAACTTTTCATTCCCACTATCTTTATTCTCTTTTGGGGATAAATGCTCTTTACTATTTTCTTCGTCAGGTATATCAACAACGATTTGAAGATTTTTTATTTGATTTTCGAGAGTCAGACCCTGATTTAAATCCAACGGGAGTAGGTCAATTGTCTCCCCTGATGGCGGTGACGAGAGTTGTTCCATATCTTCTAAACAATAAGCCTCTTTGTTATGACTCTGCGCACTATCCACCGTTTTCTCGTTCCTCGTGTCTTTCGAATTTCCTGAGGGATTTTGAATCCTCACATCTGATTGGTTGTTCATGTAATCCTCTATCAAATCCCCAATCGGCTCTGTAATTTGACTAGCCTCAGCAGAAAGTTTATTGTTTGAATTGGAACTATTTTTACGTGAGTTGTTACCACTATTGTTGGAGGCTGATCTATTGTTATTTTTACCAGCTGCTGCAGTTCGAGTGACCTGAATTTCGTTTGACTGTGATAAGGCTGTATTGAGTGGTTGATGATCTTGCTGGGTGCCACAACCTTGGACAGATTTGGACATTTCTGTTGAGATCATTTTTCTGGAACTCTTAGGTGACAGCTCATCAACCTAAGATGTCATATAAGACAACAACAAATTAGCTATTTATCTATTTTATGCCTACATAAAAGTTTTTATGGTTATTTTCTGCTTCACCGGAAGTCCTCTGTATCAGACAGTATTGAAAATTTATGGTTAAAATTCTAGGTGTGGCAGAGGCCTAGATAAGAGGGAGTGAACAGGTCTTTTCCCCACAATATTTCTCTTATTACTCAACATAATCCTTTGTTGTGGGTTCTCAAAAGAATCGTCTCACTGAGATGATTCTGTTAAGTACCCACAACATAGGGTTTGAATATCAAATAAGGATTTTAGAACATGAAAACTGCCCCTGATCTAGAGCTCTGTATAATAGAACAATATAAATTTAAGCCTTTCCCACACACAGACATATTTAGACGCATTTGCAGCAGACATTTGCAACAATATTTTCGAATCTTTTCCATAATTACACATTTATCATAGAGTTTTTCATATTAATGCTTAAACCTTTCCAGTCATCTGCTGAGGATTTGTATGTGAGAAATGCTAAGCCCTTTCCCACGTACAATAAATCTGCAGCAGACGACTTTGAAATTACCAAGGCAAAAATATAGAAAATCTCTATAAATGATAGTATGGTTATTGAATATAGTTGAAATCATTGTGACAAATGGAAAAATTGGTCATTACGAGCAATTTATCTGTTTGCCACTATGATTTCAAAGGTCATCTGCTTCAGAGGCGTCAGAAGGCGTCTACATGAGCAAAAGGGTTAACCTGAAAAGGAGAAATTGTGCATTGAATAATAGAGTGCTCTATGTCTATTTTGCCAGAACTTCTGTTGCAGTTTCTGGTTGAATGGTTGAATGGTGTCTTAAGCCTCTTTAAGATCACACACTTCCTCTGTAAATTACTGATAGTAAAGGTACTACTTTTCCTGACACCAGCAAGTCAGTCAGTCGTTATGATATCCAGAGCACCAATGAGGGCAGTAATTACAACCTTTTTCAAAGTTTTTGGTATGACCCGTCTTGGGATTGGACCCTGGCCTCCTCCTCCCAAGTCAGACACTCTAATCACTGAACCAAGAAGACGGTGTTGCAGATGCACCATAACCCTTTCCCTCAGATATAAGCTTTCTGACGCCTCTGCAGCAGACCGCTTTTTGAAAACATATAGTCACAAAAGAAGAAATTGCTCAAAACGAGCAATTTCTCCTTTTGCCACAATGTTTTCCACTTTTAGTCATAGGTTATCCATTCTATTATAGAGATTTTCAATTTTTTGACAAATTATGTTCAAAGTCGTCTGTTGCAGAATTGTCGTATGAGGGAAAGGGTCAAGCATGCTTTTAGTCAGGCTAACAGGAAAGCAATGCACTACATCACTGGAAGTATAATGTTTATAAAGACAACAAATGGTTGGAACGGGAAAGATTACTCAGAAAATTTCTGTGGATGTATTAACCCTTTCCCAGTTAGAGAATTGGCTATTTTACTACCTTATCTCCATATAAGGCTATGCTATCTGATAACAGTATTCCCATAGACATAATTGGAAAAGTGTAGTGATTTGATACCTGTCTATTTTATACCACTATTACTATATCAAACATCGTTTAAACCTTTTTTGTATAAGAATAAAGTCTGTAGCCAATTAAATTGTCTTTCTAATGGTATAAAAAAAGTATATCATTGGAAGAGTAGTATGTACGACATGGAAGGAAGAAAGGGAGATAGACGTTTTTTGTGTGTTTTTTACTGTAATAAATTACATGAACATTTGTGTTTGTAATTATTTTTATAAATAAAAACACAATACTAAATATATTATTTAAATGCCTTTAAATCTCAATAAGGAAAGACATAAATGAACGAGTTTGGATGATTGGATCGTTGTTGAATGATAACAATTAATCAGAAAAGACTCATCATCAGAATCAAAAATGTCCGATAAAACAAAATCAGCCATCATTAAATACAGACATAATATTTCAGTTACTAATTATAAAGTGTAAGCTAATTGATCTGATCAATTGATTGTTTTAAAACTGACATCGTCTTTTGTCTGTCTGTAATATTTTATGCATTGCATGATGGTCATTTCATTATTTTATTACCACTAATTTAATGGACATGCCAGCAGATGCTACTAATCAGCGTATCAAAGCCTGATCGGTGGTTGATGGTTTATATTTGATTGAGTTTTATGACCTTTAAATTCCAATAAACAACAGTACAGACGATTGACGCCTTTTGACACATATTGTTTCCTTCTTTATTTCTATATGATGTCATGCAGATTGTACTGTTGTTATAAATAAATAATACACATGGGAAGGCCGCCGTGACATGATTGAAAATTGTGTCAAAATCT
This sequence comes from Serripes groenlandicus, assembly GCA_031761405.1. Taxonomy (NCBI): domain Eukaryota; kingdom Metazoa; phylum Mollusca; class Bivalvia; order Cardiida; family Cardiidae; genus Serripes; species Serripes groenlandicus. Next base: position 139,972,287 of record JASEVX010000002.1, on the reverse strand, counting down.
AATCAACCATAAGAGTTTTGTACACAGTTTTGCCTAGATAGTTTCAAAGTTGTCTGGTGCAGATTTGCCATATGTGGGAAAGGGTTAATTGTCCAAACCGTCCGTTATGTTTTATTTGCACCCCATTCCGTTTTATTTCAATTATAAGTATCAGTATACCCACCAATTAATTTGGATTATCCATACATTATCCACACATGACAAATTCGGAAAATCTATTTCACTTGCTGTACACAGCATTTGTCCCAAATGTGTTGTGTAAAGGATTTGTGTCACACCATACGAAAGGGGGGGGGGGGGATTGTGCTGACGCAGTTCACTTGAGTAAAATGCTCACGCGCTATGACGTAAGCATTTCCCATAGGCTCTCCCAAAATTCGGTGTTAAAATCTGTGACCTTTTGTGTTTGTGAAATTGGATGATTTCATTTGGATTACAAGGGATTTTTATGCAGGTTTGTGAGAAATGATTTTAAAATTCATTCTCTAACAAACAAATAAATATTTTGAAAGTTTAGTCGAATATAAAAAAATGAATTTACCCTTTTATTGAACACGTCGACCATTTTCTTGTTGAAGACGCGTTTGTAGCAGACGACTTTTGAAAAACATCGTGACTAAAGGAGACATTGCTCAAAAGTAGCAGTTTCTCCTTTTACCATAATGTTTTCAACATTACCATTATGTTTTCAACTGTTTGCAATGATTATACTTTATAGAATTTCCTAATTTCTAATGTTTTAAAAAACTTTTTTACACATGCCAAGGTCGTTCCATGGACATGCGATGTAAGAATTGCGCATAGAGAAATACACAGTCACGGTTTTATATTATCATTTACTGACAAACTTTATATAGTAACAATATGTTGTGATCCTTGGAACTGCATTTTGAATAATTGAAGTTTAGGTTTATTAATTTTCGGGAATAATTTTCTTACGGAAAAGTCGAGAATTAAGATGTTGAAAATCAGACGCGGGGGAATGCGTATCTATGAGGGAACCGTGAGACGCGGGGGAATGCGTATCTATTGGGGAATCGATAGATGCGGGGGAATGCGTATGTAAGTGGGAAAGGGTTAAACTCTGTATCAAAATGTTTCCTTAAAATTTGGCAGGTGTTACAGTTTTGTCCTTAGATGTTTCTGTCATTGTTTTTCACTGACAAAGCCTTAGATAAAGGGCATATTTCACTTGCTTAAATCTTTATTTGATCTTCAAACCCAATGTTGTGGGTACTCAAAAGAATCGTCTCAGAGAGATGATTCTATTGGTACCAACAATATAGGGTTTAAATGAATCATTAGTCAGATATTCTTGGACAAAGACTAATTCACTCCTCCTTATCAAGACTTCTATACTGACCTCATGTTCTACATGGAATGGTTCCAGAACAATAGGTTCATCTTCAACACAGCTATACTGGTGCAGGTATGGATGACAAAGTGCTTCTTCTGCACTTAATCGAAGTGATGGATCAAACACAAGTAGTTTCTCCAACAAATCTAAACCTGAAAGAAGAATTTTTTTTAAATTTATTTAACCAGTTCCAGGATGCTGTCAGATGAAAAATTGCATCAAAAGGAGGAATTGCTCATAATGAGTACTTTCTCTTTTTGTCACAATGTTTTCAACTTTATTCAATAAAATTTAATATACTTTCATTTAAAGAAATGTTCCATAATTGCACCAAGATGTTTTCAAAGTCGTCTGCTGCACAATTCTAGTTCAGTGACTAAAAAAAAAGGTACCCCAAAACTACTTTTGATTAATGCATGTTTGAAATGCTGCTACTACACTGTTTTTGATAAACAGATGTGTTCATTGATGCTGTTTGAATCAAACAATATATTCGATTTAGCCAATATTCCAATAGTCATGTCATCCAGTGCATTGCATGTGAAAATGGTTAACCCTCTTTTCCTTATATGGACGCTTTCTGATGCCTCTGCAGCAGATGGCTTTTTGAAAACATAGTGACAAAAGAAGAAATTGCTCAAAACAATAGGTTATCCATTCAATTAAAGAGATTTTCTATTTTTTGACAAAATATGTTCAAAGTCGTCTGCTGCAGAATTGTTGTATGAGGGAAAGGGTTAATGAAAATATAACAAGTGAAGATAAAGATCTGCCTGCTCAACCATTTTAAAAGATCCAAATGTAGACAATCTGCCTATCCAACCATTTTAAAAGATTCAAATGAAGACGATCTGCCTACCCAACCATTTTAAAAGATCGAAATGTAGACGCTCTGCCTATCCAACCATTTTAAAAGATCCAAATGTAGATGATCTGCCTACCCAACCATTTTAAAAGATCGAAATGTAAACGATCTGCCTATCCAACCATTTTAAAAGATCCAAATGTAGACAATCTGCCTACCCAAACATTTTAAAAGATCCAAATGAAGACGATCTGCCTATCCAACCATTTTAAAAGATTCAAATGTAGCCGATCTGACTACCCAACCATTTTAAAAGATCCAAATGAAGACGATCTGCCTATCCAACCTTTTTTAAAGATTCAAATGTAGACGATCTGCCTACCCAACCATTTTAAAAGATCCAAATATAGACGCTCTGCCTACCCAACCATTTTAAAAAATCCAAATGTAGATGATCTGCCTACCCAACCATTTTAAAAGATCCAAATGTAAACGATCTGCCTATCCAACCATTTTAAAAGATCCAAATGAAGACGATCTGCCTATCTAACCATTTTAAAAGATCCAAATGTAGACAATCTGCCTACCCAAACATTTTAAAAGATCCAAATGTAGACGATCTGCCTATCCAACCATTTTAAAAGATCAAAATGAAGACGATCTGCCTACCCAACCATTTTAAAAGATCCAAATGTGGACGATCTGCCTACCCAACCATTTTAAAAGATCCAAATGAAGACGATCTGCCTACCCAACCATTTCAAAAGGTCCAAATGTAGACGATCAGCCTACCCAACCATTTTAAAAGATCCAAATGAAGATGATCTGCCTACCCAACCTTTTTTAAAGATCCAAATGTAGACGATCTGCCTATCCAACCATTTTAAAAGATCCAAATGAAGATGATCTGCCTACCCAACCATTTTAAAAGATCCGAATGTAGACGATCTGCCTACCCAACCATTTTAAAAGATCCAAATGAAGACGATCTGCCTACCCAACCATTTTAAAAGATCCATATGTAGACGATCTGACTATCCAACCATTTTGAAAGATCCAAATGTGGACGATCTGCCTACCCAACCATTTTAAAAGATCCAAATGTAGATGATCTATCCAACCATTTTAAAAGATCCAAATGTAGACGATTTGCCTACCCAACCATTTTAAAAGATTCAAATGTGGACGATTTGCCTATCCAACCATTTTAAAAGATCCAAATGTGGACGATCTGCCTATCCAACCATTTTAAAAGATCCAAATGTAGATGATCTGCCTATCCAACCATTTTAAAAGATCCAAATGTAGACGATCTGCCTACCCAACCATTTTAAAAGATTCAAATGTGGATGATTTGCCTATCCAACCATTTTAAAAGATCCAAATGTGGACGATCTGCCTATCCAACCATTTTAAAAGATCCAAATGTAGATGATCTGCCTATCCAACCATTTTAAAAGATCCAAATGTAGACGATCTGCCTACCCAACCATTTTAAAAGATTCAAATGTGGATGATTTGCCTATCCAACCATTTTAAAAGATCCAAATGTGGACGATCTGCCTATCTAACCATTTTAAAAGATCCAAATGTAGACAATCTGCCTACCCAAACATTTTAAAAGATCCAAATGTAGACGATCTGCCTATCCAACCATTTTAAAAGATCCAAATGTGGACAATCTGCCTACCCAACCATTTTAAAAGATCCAAATGAAGACGATCTGCCTATCCAACCATTTTAAAAGATCCAAATGAAGACGATCAGCCTACCCAACCATTTTAAAAGATCCAAATGAAGACGATCTGCCTGTATACCCAACCTTTTTTAAAGATCCAAATGTAGACGATCTGCCTATCCAACCATTTTAAAAGATCCAAATGAAGATGATCTGCCTACCCAACCATTTTAAAAGATCCAAATGTAGAGGATCTGCCTACCCAAACATTTTAAAAGATCCAAATGAAGACGATCTGCCTACCCAACCATTTTAAAAGATCCAAATGTAGGCGATCTGCCTGCCCAACCATTTTAAAAGATCCAAATGTAGACTGATTTAAAATGATTTGAAACCTTCTATGATTTATTGGCAAAGAGTGTAGAGCCAGTTCAAGCTTTCTCTGATTTAGCAAAAATGTTTGCTTTCCTTACAATGCTTTTAACTAAAAGTCAGTACTTTTCTCTCTGCCTTGCAAATGGCATTTTGTTTTTCTTAATTAGTTTCGGAAAAATGAACACAATTCTAAAGATATAATGCAGGGGTGTAAATATTTTTCAAATGCTACTCGCCCTGTAGGACTAGTGACTTGAAAAATGCACTCGCCCTTACAAAACTGTCACTCACCCTTAAATTCAACTGTTTATTATTGTTTTTTATCCAAGGCTCTTTTTTGTTTCCCCTTCTCTTGTTTTTCGTCATCCCCACCACCTAATTGTAATGTATTGTGATAAACTGTTCCGGTAAGCATATGACAAGAGGCATTTTGATACATCTGCAGCAGACGACTTGATAACATTATGGCATAAAAAGAACTTGCTCATTATGAGCAATTTTTCCTTTTGCCTCAATGCTTTCGACTGTATTCAATACATATATTCCATCATTTATGGAAATGTTCAATATTTTTTGCACAGCCGTTTACAAAGTCTTCTGCTGCAGATTTGTTGTATGTGGGAAAGGGTTTATGAAATAAGTAACTGAATATTACCATCAATGTCTATGTTGGTAAATCTATCCGCTAGGGGTTTCAATGGGGTCCTGTTATGTTTCCGGATGAAGTTCTGTGGTAATATCTGTGTCACACGGTTCCATTCGTTTTCACTCAGGCATATCGTGTCCAAAATCTGACCAATCTGGTCCATCTCATGGGCACCTAGAAAATACAAACCCAAATTAACCCAATTCCCACATACAGCAAATCTGCAGCTGACGACTTTGAAAACATTTAGACAAAACATGGCAAATCTCCATAAATGAATATGTTACTATTGAATACAGTTAAAAACATTGTGGCAAAAGGAGAAATTGCTCATAATGAGCAATTTCTCCCTTTGTCACACTGCTTTAAGAAGAAGACTGCTGCAGAGGTGTCAGAAAGCTTCTATAGCGTGTATGGTGGAAAGGGTTAAACCCCCTCACATCTTCCAAAAACAAGGATGATTTGTCCACCATATTACCATTATGGCATTAATACTCATGGGAATGCTGTTGTACGAAGTAGCTTTGGCTAGCTTATTATGACCCTCTTCTTGAAATAGAAGACTTTTGAAAGCATTGCTGAAGAAGAAGAACAGTTCAAAAATTAAAATGATCAGTTTCTTTAAACAGTGATTTTTTCCTAAAAAAAATAAAATGCAATTTCTCCTTTTGCTACATTGTTTTCGAAAATAATCTGCTGCAGATATTAAAGATATAACACATTTCCATGTGGAATAGGGTTTAAATAGCAGATATTATAATAAGGTTATGACTACTCAGTTAAACATGTATACAATATACCAAGTCTAGATAAAGATCTTAACTCTTTCCTACATGTTTATGACAAATCTACAGGAGACAGCTTTGATTTTTTCTTGGCAAAACTGGGGGAAAAAATCTTTATCTATGAATGGGAGTTTAATGATCAAATAATTGAAAACAATGTGGCAAAGGCTGTCTGCGGCAAATATGTCTGCAGGTGGGAAAGAGGGCTTAAATGCTATTCCCCACTGCACTGAAGAAACAGTGCTTGAGCCGATATCATATCTTGATTCCACCCATTTGAATCATATGAGGAAGGAAATGTAAACATGAACAAGAGGCCCATGAGGGCCTATGCTCTACTGGTATGGTTCTTTGCTCATTTTCAATCCAGAGCATGTATGTATGATGAAGATCGGATAGTAAATGGAGGCTCTTTTGTGTTCACAAGCTGTATTATAGCAATTTTTACAATTTCATGGGCCATAATCCAGTCTTGCCGGATCTGGCTGGTTTTCAAAAGGAACCAAGCTCTCATCAATATTTAACTACTATCTAAGTTTGGTGAAGATCTGATAGTAAATAGAGCCTCTATTGTGTTCACATGCTCAATTATAGCAATTTGAACAATTTCAAGGGCCATAATTCAGTCTGGCTGGTTTTACGGAAGGAACCGAGCTCTCATGGATATCTAACTACTGTATAAGTTTGGTTGAGATACAATCAAAAGTGAAGACTGTATCGTGTTAACAAGCTCTTTTATAGCAATTTTGACCATTTCAAGGGCCATAATCCAGTCATGCATGGGCGGATCTGGCTGGTTTTCGAAAGGAACCGAGCTCTCATGGATATTTAACTACTGTATAAGTTAAGTTGAGATACAATCAAAAGTGAAGACTGTATCGTGTTAACAAGCTCTTTTATAGCAATTTTGACCATTTCAAGGGCCATAATCCAGTCATGCATGGGCGGATCTGGCTGGTTTTCGAAAGGAACCGAGCTATCATGGATATCTAACTACTGTATAAGTTTGGTTGAGATACAATCAAAAATGAAGACTGTATCGTGTTAACAAGAAATTGTTTACGGACGCACGCACGCACGGACGACGGACAAATCGCCACGACATAAGCCCTTCTGGCCTTTGGCCAGTAGAGCTAAAAATTGGAAATACAATTTTTTATAGAGTGTGAAAAGGAGAAATTGTTCCATATTTGAAAAATTTCGCTCTTTCACAAAAAGCTTTCAAGAGTAAATTCCTATATTTAATGGAAAGGGTTAACTAGAAAGGTGGGAAACCCAATATGAAGGTTTTCAATGGTGACCATATTGATTATTTGAGGTTTTATGCAGCTTTCAATAATTTAATAAGTCAATAAGTTATATTATGGCATTTCCTGAGTAAGTTTCCAGGACTACTTGTCCAATTATCCCGACACCAGCCGTCAATAGTAATGCTAACCCAGCAACCCAGAGTGCCCATAGGGCAGCCAATACTACCAGTTTTAAAGTCTTTGGTATGACCCAGCAGGGGATCGAACCCGCTCCATTCGGCACCCGATGTAGATGCTCTACCACTATACCACAGAGTTGGTATGGTAACAATTACACTATTTACCAGTATCAACAGTAAGCCCCTCAACAAACCCACACTTCCTTTCTGTCTAATCTACATTCCTATGAAAATTGGTAGGACATCAAGATGAATGAAAGACCTTGAATCTGGACAGTTACAGAGGACTAGATAAGAGGGAGTGAACAGGTCTTTTCCACACTATATCTCTCTTATTATCCGACCAAACCCTATGTTGTAGGTACTCAGAAGAATCGTCTCAGTGAGAGTTAGCGGATAAAATAAGGATGTTAGAACAAGCAAAACGCTCCTGATCTACAGCTCTGCAGTTACCTGTGAATAAGGGTCTACCACTTATCATCTCCGCCAGTATACATCCCACGCTCCACATATCAATGGCTTCCGTGTATTCACGGGGCGAGATGATCAGCTCTGGTGACCTGTACCAACATGTACCCACATTGTCTGTTAAAAAACCCTGAAAATATATAAATTTACGCAATTTGATCGCTTTGTTTTATTGGGCGTTAACTTTGTCTTCAACAGAATTTTATGTCATTTCATGGCCACTGAACACTTATTCATGATCCCTGGGCGACATACAAACAAGTGCTAGACTGGGAAATATTGCTGGGCACCTCCAGTATAACTGCTGCAAAGGTATAGAAATACAATTTGATTGTGTAAAAAATATTCAGAATGAAAAAAAGAAGATATTCATTCAAGGTATTGAGTTTTAAATACAATGCTTTTTCTAAATATCTCAGTGGTGTAGGTGTTATAATGTGTGAGATGAGGTTCAATCACCTGTCAGGCTAGCCGCTATACTAAAGATTTTTAAAAATAGTAGTAATGGCTTCATTCCTTGATGCTCAGGGTTGCGGGTTAACCCTTTCTCACCTGCAGACGATTTTTTTGAAAAAATTGTGACAAAAGAAGTAATTGCTCTTAATGAGCAATTTCTCCTTTTGCCATAAAGTTATCAACTCTATTCAATAACTGAACTATTAATTATAGAGATATTTTCTATTTTTGTCAATATGTTTTCAAAGTCATCTGCTGCACAATTGTTGTATGAGGGTTGCGGGTTAATGACTAATGCATCGATGTTAGAATATACTCAAGTTCATAAATTTTGTTGAATTGAGATCCCACATGAACAAAAACTTGTAAAAGAATGCTTGGACTACCTTGGTATACCAGTTAATAAAAAATATTATTTTCAGACTAAGAATGTGAGGACCTTTTTGCACTTCATTGTTCAATTTGACGTGGAGTGACCTAGTTTTTAACACAACATGATACACAGTTTCTAACATGATCTATTAACCCTTTCCCTCATACGACAATTCTGCAGCAGACGACTTTGAACGTTTTTTGTCAATAAATGGAAAATCGCCATAATTGAATGGATAACATATGACAAAAAGTGGAAAACATTGTGGCAAAAGGAGAAATTGCACGTTTTGTGCAATTTCTTCTTTTGTCCCTATGTTTTCAAAAAGCCGTCTGCTGCAGAGGCGTCAGAAAGCGTCTATATAAGGGAAAGGGTTAATCATCTATACTTGACAAAAACGAATGATCTGATGAATGTTCATGAAGATTTGATGACAAATGAGGACTTTGAAGCATTAAAAAAGTTTTGTAAAACTTGACCCGCGGCTGTCCGATGACGTAGTTTTAGTCCCTACATGAGCACATTCTCCCTTTCCCACAATGATTTTATCTCTATTCAATAATAATACTTTCAATTATAGAAAATTTCTTTTTTTTGGTCAAATGTCTTCCAAAAGTGAGTGCTGCGGATGTTTCTTATGTGGAAATGTTAACCCTTTCCCTCATACGACAATTCTGCAGCAGATGACTTTGAACATGTATATCAAGGGCTTGGCGTGAAACATTTGAAACTAAAAACCTATTTTGAAAACCCTGGTTTAGGGGCAATTTTGACCCCTTTATAAAGTTTAAACAATGTAAATTTAAGTGCCATTGCTCGTTGCCATTGCTCAGAACTAGCAATGGCAACTAAATTTCCATTGTTTACCAAGAAAAATGATTTAACGCTTAAAAAGACTTTATGGCAAGGTGATTAACCTTAGTAAAAAAATACCGATTTTAGTTACAACCGTTTCACACCAAGCCCTCGATATTTTGTCAAAAAATGGAAAAACTCTATAATTGAATGGATAAACTATAACTAAAAGTGGAAAACATTGTGGCAAAAGGAGAAATTGCTCGTTTTGAGCAATTTCTTCTTTTGTCACTATGTTTTCAAAAAGCCGTCTGCTGCAGAGGCGTCAGAAAGCGTATATATATGAGGGAAAAGTTTTAAATGTTTGAAGAACTCTAGACAGCAAGAGTTGATTGATTGTTTTGTGTTTAATGCCGCTTTCAACAATATTTCAGTTATATTATTACAATCATTGTAATAATATAACTGAAAACATTGTCAATGTTTCCTGAGTAAGTTACTAGTACTACTGGTCCATTTACCCTGACACCAGCCAGTCAGTCGTAATGTAAGTTACCAGTACTACTGGTCCATTTACCCTGACACCAGCCAGTCAGTCGTAATGTAAATTACCAGTACTACTGGTCCATTTACCCTGACACCAGCCAGTCAGTCGTAATGTAAGTTACCAGTACTACTGGTCCATTTACCCTGACACCAGCCAGTCAGTCGTAATGTAAGTTACCAGTATTACTGGTCCATTTACCCTGACACCAGCCAGTCAGTCGTAATGTAAATTACCAGTACTACTGGTCCATTTACCCTGACACCAGCCCGTCAGTCGTAATGTAAGTTACCAGTATTACTGGTCCATTTATCCTGACACCAGTCACTCAGTCGTAATGTAAGTTACCAGTATTACTGGTCCATTTATCCTGACACCAGCCAGTCAGTCGTAATGTAAGTTACCAGTACTACTGGTCCATTTACCCTGACACCAGCCAGTCAGTCGTAATGTAAGTTACCAGTATTACTGGTCCATTTATCCTGACACCAGTCACTCAGTCGTAATGTAAGTTACCAGTATTACTGGTCCATTTATCCTGACACCAGCCAGTCAGTCGTAATGTAAGTTACCAGTACTACTGGTCCATTTACCCTGACACCAGCCAGTCAGTCGTAATGTAAGTTACCAGTATTACTGGTCCATTTATCCTGACACCAGTCACTCAGTCGTAATGTAAGTTACCAGTACTACTGGTCCATTTACCCTGACACCAGCCAGTCAGTTGTAATTTAAGTTACCAGTACTACTGGTCCATTTACCCTGACACCAGTCAGTCAGTCGTAATGTAAGTTACCAGTACTACTGGTCCATTTACCCTGACACCAGTCAGTCAGTCGTAATGTAAGTTACCAGTATTACTGGTCCATTTATCCTGACACCAGTCAGTCAGTCGTAATGTAAGTTACCAGTATTACTGGTCCATTTAGCCTGACACCAGCCAGTCAGTCGTAATGTAAGTTACCAGTATTACTGGTCCATTTAGCCTGACACCAGCCAGTCAGTCGTAATGTAAGTTACCAGTATTACTGGTCCATTTAGCCTGACACCAGTCGTAATGCTAACTCAGCAATCCTGAGCACCAAGGAGGACAGCCATTACTACCATTTTTCAAGTCTTCCAAGACAGCACTGCAAGGATCACTGCTACAGTCAAACCCAGAAAAAGACTCTTAAAATATCAGATACATGTATGATCAAATACAGCTTTCGAAATTAAGTTTTTTGGCTGGTAGCAAGTACTTGCTACCTGCTTTGATAATAGGTAGCAAATTCATCTTTCAAGTAGCATTAGCATGATACCTTAAAATATGACTTGAGATTACTTGTTTAAAATTGATAATTAACATGCTAAAATGGATGGTGGAGTTCTTATTGTCTGGTATAATGTTATGTGTAAACCAATCACCTTGACAATTTGTTAGTTAGAACAATTTGATAAGAGAGTGTGCAATTTAACTTGATTACGCACAGATAGGAACAGAAACATCAAGCAAAAATGAAACTGTGCCTTTTTATTTTCATATACTATAGCAACTTTTTGGGCATGTAGCAAGTTGCCATTGCTACTTGTAGTAGAACTACTCATTTCTAACCCTGTTGAATTCTTACCTTATGTGAATACTCTGCATCCAGTACCCTGGCCATCCCAAAGTCGGCTATCTTTAACACCAAATCTTCCACATTTATAAGCAGATTCAAAGGCTTGAGATCTCTGTGAAGGACGTTAGCGGAGTGAATATACTTGAGTCCGCGCAGGAGCTGCCGCAATTTTTTGGGCATGTAGCAAGTTGCCATTGCTACTAGTAGTAGAACTACTCATTTCTAACCCTGTTAAATTCTTACCTTATGTGAATACTCTGCATCCAGTACCCTGGCCATCCCAAAGTCGGCTATCTTTAACACCAAATCTTCCACATTTATAAGCAGATTCAAAGGCTTGAGATCTCTGTGAAGGACGTTAGCGGAGTGAATATACTTGAGTCCGCGCAGGAGCTGATAGGTGAAGAGTTTGACATGCTCCGCGGTTAACTGATCTTGTACTATAACCTGATGCAAGTCTGTATGTAGCAAGTTCCTGTACAATGTAGACGCAGCTCATCTCATGCAGATTACACGTCACCTCTCCCCTCTCTCCAGAACTGAAACGCATTCGATCCAGAACTTCGTAGACGGTGATAACGTTCTCATGCTGAAGACGACGCATGATTTAATCTCCGTAAAACATACTTGCAACTTCGTGTATCGCAAAAACTTAGCTTTTTAATGGCATCTTCTTTATCACAGTCGCTATCTGTTGCAGCATACACGATGGAGTTTCCACATGTCCAAGTGCTCGCAAATTGATGAAACGTGGATCGACTCTAAAACCCCCGGACTGGGTTTTTGTACCGTCCTTTGTCACCCATTTTGTCAGCTCATCAGGCAATCCATAGTCACCAATGGCTTCACATACTGATGACGTTCAAACACACACTTTCAGTTCAATGTCTGAAAATCATTCTCTGCTGTGATCTGAAAAAAGACATGTGTTATATATCAGATAGGTGTTAACACGTAAGCAATATAATACTCTTTTTATAGCAGAGTAAGCTGGGGAACCTAAAGTTTGAAAATATATGTGCACATAATCAATTAATCATTAGTCTCATCATAGAGAGTATATTACTATTATTAGGAAAAAGCTATTTAAAGTGCTTTAGAAATTAGATCATTGTATTTTTAACTTTAAGTTGCTAGCAAAATAGTACAAATTTTTGATAAAAAAGGATAATTTTGGAATTACCATTTGAACCGTGTTAAAGTTTTGAAGCTGGTAAAGATAAAACAGCAAAGCCAAAAAAGAATCCGAAATAAAGCTCATCCGAATTCTTCTACACTTGTCAGTTGTCAATTTCCGACCAGATTTTTCTTTTATTTGTGTGGTATTGATGTGCATGTATCAGTTTAAAATAACATGTAAACAATTTAAACGAATTGATTGAGTGTATAATGGATCCATTTCAATAGAATTTCTACCCATTACCTGTTGAATTAGATAAATATTTGTAATTTAATTGTCAAGTTCCAAAGACCAACACAGCAGCCAATAACAAATTACCAATCAACAATCGTAAAAACACCACATCGTAATAAATACACTTCAGTCATATATATTACTCTCTCTCTCTCTCTCTCTCTATCGCTCGTTCTCTCTCTCTCTCTTCTCTCTCTCTATCGCTCGTTCTCTCTATCGCTCTATCTCTCTCTCTATATCGCTCGTTCTCTCTCATCTCTCTCTATCGCTCGAGTCGTTCTCTCTCTCTATCGCGCTCTCTCTCTCCTCTCTCTCTCTCTCTCTCTC